>VWZT01010452.1:0-55443 GCA_013397055.1 Pachycephala philippinensis | reverse complement strand
ACAAAAAAATCTTATTGCCTTCTCACTCCTCACGCTACAGCAGATGTCACACTGCCACAACAAAATGATGATAAGAAACTGGGATGAAGTCTAAATGACAATGACATTAGAGCTGGCCCACAGCTTTTTATAATTTTTTAATGGAAACAAAGATCTGTTCAAAAAGACAGGCTTCCATAACTCAGGGCAGAAATAACAAGAACTTATAAGTCTTGAAATACAGCACAACTCAGTGAGCAGCACTAGAACAAAATCTCAGCCCAAGATGAACAGGTCACCCACCACCTGTTGTCACTAAAACCAAAACAAAAAGTTGGTAACATAATGACTTAACAAGCAACATGCTTCCTGACTTTTTAGGACCTACACAAATTATTAAGCATTACATTTCCATAATTTGCCAGGTTTATCATCTGCAAAATGATGTAACAAAGAGATAGGATCGGTCCAAAAAGTAGAGATACCACTATGCCCTTTGTGTGAATACTAGGTCTTGCAAGTTAATGTTGTTCTGCTGAAAAAGGACTTGGTTTTGAATAGACCTGCCAAGGTTTTATACTCTGGTTGAAAAACTGAGCTCTCTTTTAAAGGATTTGCCAAACTTTCTAGTGAATTTGAGTCAACAGTTTTATAAAAGGCATCTGAACCCTGAAAAGCAAATTTATTTGGATGTACTCAACAGAGCCTCAAGTGAACCATTAAATTTTGTTCATTAGACTCACTGACATAATTTAAAACACTTCATCCAGATAAATTTTATGTCAAGCACAGTTTGATTTGTCCCCATGTGAAAGGTCCAGTCAGCAGAAGTTCAAATGGGATTTAACAGAATGAGTAAAGTACTTTAATGATGGCTAGCAAGAAAACCAATAAAACCTTCAGCAAGTGTATTTCTTAACCTAAGAAAGAGATCCCTATGCATCAGTAGGAAAACAGATATTCCTCTTTTCAGCTTGCACTGATATATTAACCATACAAACCTTTAGTGAGCTTTCAGGGAGGATCCTGTTTCCCATTAAAATAAAGCTTAAAGCCACCTTAGATCTTTGCTTCAGTGGGTTGCTTATTTCCCTCAGTAAACCAGAAAGAAAGAAACACAGGAAGGGCCATGGCTGATCTAGTGAAAAGCCTATTTTTCTGCTCCTCATATCTGAGGAGGGGGATCTTTGTAGTCTTAAGCTTAGGATTTCTCAGCAACATAAGCAGAATTTAATTTTTTTGTTGTTGTTTCAATATTGTCCTTGCTTTGAAGAAGACAAAAACTCAGTTTTGCAGAAATTGCAGAACTGAGCCTACAGAATAATAGAATACATGGATCGCTAGGCTGCTAGGAGACAGTGAGGGCTGAGAAAGGTTAAGGGGATTCCAAAATGCTTTTTGTGGAAAGGAGCATTTCCCCTCGCTTGCACACCCACTCAATCCAACAGGACCATCTTTGCTCTGCTTTCTCTGTTCTCTGTGCTGGCCCCACAGTTAGTGGGTGACTCCCCAGTTCCAGAAACTTCACCCCCCTGCTATGGTGCCTTCATGGACTGCCTCATCCCTGTGGGGGCTTTGTGCACATTTTATGAACTGAGCAATCATCTATGTTTTGGATGTACCACTTGATCCTTAATTCTGTCTTGTCATTTCCAGGTTCTGCTGGAATTCTAACAGACCTACCAGCAGAGGGATGGAGATGTTCAAAAGTAAATATCTTGACCACTGGAGGGAATATACCACTACTTCTTTTTTTTTTTTTTTTTTCCCCGATGGAAAATATTAATTAACACTGTCCAAATTATTTGGGAAAGATTTGCAGTCTGCTCCTCCCAGGCTCACGCATTGCACAAAGACAAGGAATGTGACATTTTTTCACTGCCTGTTCTCAGTGATAAACAGTGAAAAGTGGGGACAGAAGCCACAGGCAGAGTGGAATATTTACTTTCCCAGACACAGACAGAACTCCCAAGTGAAACACAGAGTGCCCTAAAATTATTTCAGAACGCTCTTTTATCTCTCGTCCTCTGTCATTGTATTGAAAGCGCCGACAGCTTTAATAATTTTGGACAAACCTTATCTTTTCCTACACACTCCTTTTCCCATGTGCTCTCTGAAGAGCAGTCCAGCAAGTTCTGGGGAACATTTATTAAAACTTCATTAAATCATACAAGTGTTTGTGATGACCACTTCACTAAGCAGCTTGGGCCTTGGAGTGTCTGTGCAGACACTCAGGTTGGAGGACTCTGCCTGAGACTGGTTCAGTAGCCAGCAGTTTAACACAATTTTAGCTTTTAGAGAGGTCTGACAGTGCCGTAAGGAGTGGGGCTCTAGGATGCATTCTTGGGAAGAGGCCATTTAGCCTGCATTAATTGCTGAGGATGACCATGCTGCTGTACTTCTCTCCAGAAATTCTGTGCTACACCTCAGAAGTGCTACTTAGTAGAACTGCCTGCTATCAAACAAATACATTTCTGTGAAGAGCTTCTCTTTAGGGAATTACAGGTCTCAGTGCAATAAGAGTGCTTGAGAGAAAGGAAACACATTTAGCATGTGCACTTTCTTATCATATTGGTCCATAATATTTCCATATCTTACACATGCTTTAATGGAAAAACTAAAAAATTCAAAAAGATAAAAGTGAACACCTGTGAATTTCCCCAACTAAAAACTACTTCAAAAACCAAGAGCAATTTTTGGGAAAGGTTAGGAGTATCTAAAGACACTTCTAGTGGAAATGTTGAGCTGCTTAATCCTCAAGACCAGTTTGAAATAAAGAAATGTGGTCAAAAGACAGACTTTACCCTGATTTTGAAGCCTGAAAATTCTGTAGGCTTCATCTGAATACATGCAAGACACAGCTTAGTCAGCTCCCAGTTGAGATGTAGAAAACGTTTGCGTGTCTTGAGTCATGATCATACATACAATTGTGTCTGCACATTGAAAAGTAATTTTTGTGCACTCATTCAGATTCATATATCAAGTCTGGCAAGAAAATGAACTTTTCACTCTTCATTTTACTCCTCCAGGATCTAGCTAGTCTGGAATTTGTTAACAGTAAGGTATCTAGAGATTAATTAGGAAGAGAAAACACTCTTCCACATTGAATCCAAAACAGAAACACAAAAACAAAACCCTCCTTCTAAAAAAATATAATTTGAAGCACAGTATTTTTTTCTACACAACCAGCCAATTGGAATCAGTGGAATTCTTTACTCTCCATTTGCTGTGAGTCTCCACATTCCCAGGCAGGCAAACAGACTTGGCTGTCTCAGAAATAAGCACTGTGCATTTGAGCCTCAATAGTCCCCTTTTTTCAACGTGCTGTCAAATTTCAGACCACAAACTAAATGTAAATCTCTCAGTATAGCAACTCTTTTGAGAAGAATGGGCAGTACAAACTATTTATGTATTCTGTACCAAAAGAAAGAAATTGGTACTGTCTCATGGGTTTTTTCCCCCCAGTAGAAACATAAAACAAAAGTCTAAGAAGTCCATACAACTGGAAGGTCCAACAGGAATCTCTGTTAGCAGGCAATATGAAACAAAAGACACTATTGATAACTGGGGCACTGTAATCCCTTAAATACACAATTGATTCAGATCCTTGGACATCTTCAATTAAATAAACATTTAGAAAACAATGCCCTCACTATTAGCATCATAATAACAATTACAGTACACTTTATGGAGAAGATTATTGGGTTTACAATAAAACCCAGAAATTTACGTAGGTAAAGAGAGCTGGAAATGTAAGCATATGATATATTGTTTTTCTCTCTCCAACTCAGAATGGAAACAGGAATTAAAAGGCAAAAATACTTAGAAAAGGGACATGAAAAAGGGAAAGGTTTATCTGTTTAATGGGTAGATATTTACACTAAACCAAATTATTCCACTGGACCCAGAGGTCACCTGCATGTTCATGACCTTTTCTTGCAAAAGTAAAAAAAAAAGTAAAAATGTAAATATAAACAAAAAATAATTTCCAATTCTAAGTATGGTATACAATCCCTGGAGTTTAATAAACAGTGAGAAGGCAAAGCATACAATAGCTTTAAAAATTAGCCTACATTAACACATACATAGAGCATTGTGTGTTTGAAGTATCCAAATAAAGTCTAGGTTAAATATAAAATATAAGGAATTTAAATTTTCATGCTTCATGAGCCTAAGACTTGTACTAATTGCTGTGGTTAGGAAGAAAGTAAACCCAGGAGGGAGTAACTGGATTTAATCCATTACACAGTTTTATAGACCTTTTCTCTCCAAGGTGTCTGACATTGGACAAACCAAGAGTCTGCTGCAATGTAAAGCTTATATTCCTATAAAAAGTGAGTTTGAAATTATCTTGATACTTGACTTGTTCCAATCAACTACTCACCCATGTTAAAATGAAAAAAAACTATTTTGCATTGCATTTTAATAGAAAATTATATCTGTGGACATACTAACATCACAGAATCACCACAAATCATGTAATATCTGCCAGCTGGTACAAGCCCATCATAAGCACATCTGAAAGGAAGAATAACAATAATACATAAACCCTGGAACAAACTGAAGAGCCACAAATCTGGGACAATTGAGGTCGCTCAAATAAAGATTCTGAAATTTTTCAAAAATATTTCTGTTCAATTAGATCAGTATGGAATTTTTTGGTTGGTAAATAACTTACCCAAAGTGTTTCTCTAGTAAAGTGAAACCATAAAAAAGCACAATAATCCAAAAACCACTCTAAATTAGAGTTGCTGTGTCGTGAAGACATGAATAAAGCATATTTAAATAACAATGTACAAGAACAGGAAGTATAGATTACAAGGAAGGAAGAAATATTTGGCTAATTTTTAGCTTGTCACTTTTCTCCAGTTCCCCTCAAGGAGCTCCTTGTCTACAGTTCTTTTTTCCATGCAAATCCCTACAAAGTCATTTTTTCCAGTCATCTCCATAACATCTCTTCACAGCATTGCTATAATGCAGCTTGTACTTCTGCCGAAGTCTTGGGGTGAGATCCTGGACCTTGAAGTCCATAAGCATTTCAACAAACAATTTACTGTGGTCCAGATTTCAGCTCTTACAGAGACAATTTTCCCACACTTGGGAGAGCTTTTATTTACTCAATCCATACTTTTATTAGTTTTTACTTCTACGAAGTCCTCCAAAAGTCAGTTAACGCTATCAGAATTATTTTATTTCTATTACGCACATCCTTTATTAGACAAGAGATATGAAAATATCCTTGGAGAGGCCATCCTAAATAAGACTCAAAGAGCCCTGAAATGCAAGCTGCTTATTGTTACTTAGCAAACAAAGTATAGCAGGAAGATGAAACTTAAGTCTTGAAAACAGGAAAATTATCTTTTACATCTCCTCCTCCTCCTCCATTCAGTGTTTTTTTTTTCTGAAAGAACAATACAAACGTTCTAATCCAACCCAAAGTTCCAGGATCCAGCTGAGTGAATCACTGTGTAACTGACACACAACTCTCCACCTGCACGTAAACCCTCATCAAACAACACAAGGATAGCTGTGAGAAATCTTCTGCCGCAAAAGTTACCATCAAGTAACATTTTACACCCGAGTTGCAAACATCACAAGGAACAGGAATAAAAATTAAAATGCTAATAAATCTTCAACGATAATGATAAGAAAATGAGCCCATAATTATTTCTGCCACTCACAATGCATTTTTAATACACTTCTATGTGGTAAGCGCCATCAATTATTATTTAGATTAAGAAAAACAAACCAAATTATCTCTTAATCTAACATCATATACAACTGTAAGGACCCTGTGAGGCTTAGACTCATTCAGAATGCGTGACTTTCCATCATTTTACCGGACTTTAACTCCCAAATTCTCACCTCACTTGCTACAACAGCAGACCTGAGCCCTGAACAAAAACAAGCCAGAGAAACTTGGACAAAAATTTAATGATACAATATTTTAAATATTTAAGACTAATTTGAATAAGCACTAGTCATCTTAATAGCACAATTTATAAATGCTCACTAGGAGCAGACACTTTCTCATGATAAATTCTTCTATTAGAATTCAGTTATGAATTAATTTTTAATAAGGCAATGATCTTGTTAGCATTAAAGGTGACTTCCCCTTTCTTTTCACATTAAAAAAACCAGGCCAAAATGTTCAAAGTGTTAACCTCTAGGTGCTAGCTATAAAGAATGACGATTTTTTGCACATTCTAAAGCAGGGCTGACATACCGAGAAAATAAAAAAAATATGTCATTTAATGGTGCAAATAGGGTTCAACTCAGCAGAATGAGTTACCTTAGAGATTTATTTCAGCTGAAAAACAAATCTTAGCTTTTGCATTAAGTTCAAAATACAGTTACTTTTTAAGGCATTTTCATAACTGTGGTTTAGTATTTTATAATTTTTGAAACATTTTAATAATCTACATTTTAAAGTTTTCATAAATATATTGCTATATGTGTGATAATATATTTAAATACTAGACCAATTTATTATACATTCATATTATTAATTTTTCCTCATGGCCTAAATTCTTGTTTATAATGTTTATGCTGGTATGATAATACAACAGTAATATTTTCTTTCAGTTTTTTAGTCTACCTTTCCTAAACAGTACTAATTAAAAAACCCAAACTCATAAATTAACGAAAATCTAGATTAATTAAGGAATTTTGCTGAGAACAGAAAGGAAATTCTCTCTCTACAAAATGGGGAAGACTGAAGAATTTCAGTGTGTGGCAAGAACCAGAAGAAGTGGGAATCACGCAAGGATGGTTGATTTTTGACACTGTCACATAGCTTGCTATATATTTCAAAAACATTCTCTCTGAATGGAGAAATTGATTCATGAACATTTGCTCATAAATTGATGAGCAAATAATTTACTTGCTCATAAATTGATAGAAGTACACTCAAGTAGTGTAATGTAAAACAAGCAATCCGGACTGAAATATTTTAGAAATATGCATGAATTCTTATTTCCCATTATTTGGGGAAAAAATAGGGATGTACAGAGAGCAGAGATTGTCACAGTTGAGAGACAAGTTTAGGAGAAAAACACTGTGGAATGAGTGTTTCCTCTTTAAGAAAAGGGTTCCAACAATCCCTTTCCACCAAAAAGGAATGAATACCAGTGGATGAAAGTGAAAAAAGTCCAACCTTTTATTGACCAACAGAATGCCCACATGGCACAGTTAAAGGTCAATAAATGCTAAATATTGCACTGTCAGACCTTACTCCCCCCCTCCCTCCCCACCCCAGAACAAAAACCCAAAATGCCAGGGAAAGGAAAAAAAAACAACAGAGGTTTGCAGATGGTGGGAGCAAATGGCACGGGTTTTCAGGGGGAGGGGGCTTTGAAAAAGCCAACAAAGAGCCCCAAGGCTCCCCCATCCCCCAGACCCACCTTACAGCTGCAGCAACAATTTTTGGGCATGAAACAGATGATCAGAGAATAGACTAATCATCATAAAATCACCTCAAGACAGAGCTGTAAAGCATTTTCATGGGGCCTTCATTTAGAAGAGAGTAAAGTATCACTGGGAGAACTTTTGGATGTCAAATTTTAGAGGTATACAGGTATTGAATTTATTATTATTTAGCCTACACATAAATAACTCAAGAAGAATTCACACATACTATTAAATACCTTTTAAATTATACATATGGGCATACATAAAGTGTGTGCATACAGAAAGTGAAGGCTTTCTGACCTTTGTCACATTATTATATACATGTAGATCTTTAGCAAATACACACAATTAACCTAAGCCTCAAGGGAAGAAAGTATTGTGAATTGAACTGACATTGGCAGGATAATAAAATGTCTAATTTCTATTTTGAGTTTTTTTCCTTTCAAAAACCATTGCAGATACGAGTGAAAATACAGGTGCTGTATTTGAGCATGCACAGTTCTCAGTCTGAATAAATAAAAATAGCAGGAAGCAAGGACACTCACAAACTGGGTTTTAGAAACTTCCTAGGATTTAATTTTCTAAGTTGATCCTAAATTAAATTGCCACGTGTGGAATGTTGCCCCAGGTTCCTTGGCTGAGAATTGCAGTGGTTTAGCACTCCTGTCATCCAGGAGGGAATGTGACCTCAGGCTCCAGCCCAAATGGGTTCTGTTCTGCAGATGTACACAGATGGCCCTGCTCAAGAGCCCTTGCACCAAACAACTGACTTTTTAAAGACATGCTGTTGCTCCCAGATGTAACAACACTTCTGCCAGATTCACAGTTTCATCATTTTCATGATAAAGAAAAATTCTGAATCAGTGTTTCTAAGTGGAGGACTGATAGGTCTGAGCTATTTTATTTATTATGAATGGCTAAATTTACTGGGGTTTCTTGTTTGCTTTTTATTAGTTATGTATTATTTTCTCTATTTTTAAAATAAACTTTATGGTGATAGTCTTGCTTTTACAGTCAATCCTGTGAGCTACATGGCATTTTACTGCCTTCAGACTTATTTTTCATAACACTCGGGCTTTTCCTTCTGGTAAGTTAAGTGAAAAATCTTTAGAGAAGTACAGAGTTATTTAATGATCCTTCCTATATAATAAAAGTATATGTTATTGATATTGTCTATGTTCACCATTATAGTATGTTTAAACTTTTATTAATATTTATTCAATTAAAAAATGTATTCAGTGGAAAAAACACGTAAACCAAATAGGTAACATACATGGTCATACAAGCTTTGTGGCCTTTTTCCTACCAATCTCTCAACCCATTACTCAGACCTCAAGGAAATTAAGCTTTGATTTGTAAATATGTTAGTATATACATAATAAATTAACCTGAGGTATTTATTTGGAGCTGAGAGCTAACATTTTCAAAATTCATTTCATACAAAAGAAAAATCCTTTGTAAATGTGGATGGGATACGGCAACCTTACTTGTGACAGGAAACAACAGCATGAGCATTAAATTAATGCACAGCACTTGCTGAATTCTAACTTGTTAAACTGTCATGTTTCATTTGAAGGCAGTAGAGCAAGGAGAGATGGAAGCAGCTCAGGATCTGGTGTGGTAAGTAAGTACAGAAAACCCCTGCCCTTATAAAGGGCATTGAGAAAATGCTTATGGTTCCCACCACAGAGCTTGCAGAGCTAAACCCAAAGTCTCATCAGTTAGTCTGGTCAACAGATTCTTTTTTTTTTTCTTTCTTTCTTTTTTTTTTTTTTTATTCATAGACAAAAAAAATCTCATTTTTATCTCATCTTTCTTTGAATAATGAGGTATTTGCAAATTATCAGGGAAAAAGCAGCTTGTTTGCTTATCCCATACCCTGTTACATCTTCCACTTCAGTGTTTTACACCATGTTTCAAATTGACAAAAAATGAAATTCAATGACGAGAAAGTGCAAAGCAAGAACAAATGTTTGAACAAAGTGATTAATGCTGGAGAAACAGAAATGTGGACATTTAAATGTATGTCAAGCTTTCCATCCCTGCTATACAGCATAAATAACATGGGAGGATGTGGCTTTGCTACTTGAGAAGACATACATCAAAATATTTTGACATATTCAATAAGCTGTTGAACACGACTAAAATGCTAAAGAAATAGATGAGCTGTAAGGAGGAAATATGCCAACATGTCAGGAGAGATGAACTGGATTATGTAAGAAAGGGACAACCCCTTGTTTCTCTTGTTTCTGTGAAGAAGCAGCAGAACCAGTATAAATGTGAGATAATGGAAGTTTAATTTCACAAACCAAACCCCTTTTCTAAAGCAGGACAGAGACACCCTTTCCTACATCAACAAAGCCATAATAATGCTGGAGAAAATTTATTTTTTTCTGAAGGACAAAGCAATGTATCTATTGGGCCAGATGTAGGAATCTGCATATATACTACAATGCGTAACTCCAGCTGTACACTTTGTTTCTAAATACTCATTTACACGTTTATTGAAGGTATCATCTTCCAAAAGGATAGATACTAGCATGACCCTGTTTTCCTCTCAAAGCACTAGTTTCTAAATATATATATATATACGCACTTATAAAAAAAGGAAACTTCAAGCAGACCTGCTTCATTAAAGTAGTGAGTGATTTACCTGTTCTTCTTCAAATGTCATTACTATTCCTTTTGTAATATCAACTATCATGCAGCACATTTTACCTGTATTCATTTTTTATTTTTTTACCAGGTTAGTGCCTTTCAGATGCCTTTAAAGACAAACATAACAATTTCTTTAAAAGACTGCCTCCTTTGGTTTGAAGCTCTGTGAAGGAACTGCAGTTTGACTTGTCAAGAAACAATACTGTTTCTCAACAATTTGCAGAAAAATGTTTATCCGAACACAAAAAGCACTCAGCTATAACTCATCTTCTGCCAGAGAAAGAGTGCTATACGAATATGTTTTCCTAGATGAAAGCAAGAGAAGCTGGATGAGAAAACCGGCAAAATGAAAGCAGAAAATAACAGAGTGGAAGATGAAATCTCTGCTGTGTTGACCTTGCTGCAGTCCAAAGTGACTTCAATGTGGTCAGAGTTTCAGTCATCTGGCAAGGCTGAACTCTCAGCTCTCAGTGGCAGGAGCCATGACAGCCAGGGAGCTATCGCTGTGGTACTCCAGTTGTGTGTCACTCGCCTTCCTCTCTTTATATCCAACAAGCATCCTCTCTTGTTTCTCTTGGACTGTCTTAATCCAAGGTCAGCTTTTGCCAGCATCTTCTCATCTGACACAAATCTGTAACTTTCCAATCAAGGCTCCCATTTCTTCCAGGCCTCCTTTTCCAGCCAGCATTGCCTGCTTTGTAAATCAATTATACACTCAGTTCCCAATCAGGATCTCTGTTCCCAGCTTGCCTTCTGTGCCTCACCTTATTGGAACCATCCATCTGGGCTAAATCTCCACCCTTGCACCACTACTGCTCACCTGCTAAATTAATCCTAGATCCATGCTACTTCAATTTAATAATAGGAAACATATCTAAGTCCCATTTGCATCAATGTAAATGCTTTTAAATTTCCTGGCTAAATCACAGCAGAGATTGGATAAATAGAGCTCTGAAGATGGGGTAAAACTTCAAAGAGGAAGAAAAATCTCTCTTTGAGATGAACCAAGCCCCTGGTAGTCATTTCAAATTAAATATAATCATCAGGAAATTGATTTTGGGGTAAATGTGAAAATATTGAAACAATCACTTTAGTGTAGAGTAACAAAAAAATGGCAAACAAGGCACTAGTTCACGTCCGAATAGGGAAAGAATGACTAATCCAATGTATCAATATAATGCAAGGCACCTGTTATAAACCTGAAATATCTAGGAAAACACAAACTCATGTGTTGCAGGAAGATACTGACTTACAGGACCAGAAAACTCGAGAATTTTTGAACAGTGAAATATTCTGAATTGGAGAAGTATTGCACAGTGAAAAAAGCAGATGGTTATAAAGAAATGTACTGGATATGGAATGACAAAGATTGTCATAGCTTGATTACATTTTTAGTACATCAATAAAATACACCAATTAAAATCATATAATAAGAAATAATACTAAATAGAAAAATACATCATATAACACAAAAGAATTGATCACATATTTATAGAAGGAGTCGTTGCTAAATTTCTTTGCCCTCAAGCTGCCCCATAGCTACAGAGCCCATGTGCTGGCTGTTCCTGAGAACACACATTGCTTGTCATCTTCTCTGATTAATGGAAATTACAGTGACAAATCCTGAATCCAAACCTTACCTAAAGGTGACATGTAATCAATATATTTGCATTCCCTCACAAGCAAGGATAAGGAGGAATATGATACCCTGAACTTATACAAGAATAAATAATCTTGGCTATAAATATAAGAGCTATCCATCACTCCTACTTATTCTCCCTGGCAGCTGCCTGGCAGCAATTTTTCAAGCTGGAACCAGGATCCTGGACATGGTGCACTGCTGGGATTGTAGGAAGAATGTGAATGGGTGTCAGGTTATAAATTGCTGCTCTAGTCCCGTATGGCACATAATCCTCCTGCAACGCCAAACAAGGAACCATTGGATTTCATGTGGTGGTTTTATGAGGCAACAGAATCAGCAAGTTTGAAACAAGCAGCTCCTAGAGACACGAAGCGAAGCAAACTCAGCAGAAGGGAGCTCTAATATAACTCTCTGATTGCAGCCTGCTACTCAATTCCGAGTTCATCTTTGCCTCAAAATTGCCACTAAAGCTGAAATAACCAACAACAAGGACCTTTTTAGTACTGCTGCAACTTGAACCATAAAACTTGTACAAAAAAAATCCACTACCCCACTCGGTATGAGTAATGGAGCCACTGCAACTTCTGCTTGTAATAAGGGACAAAAATTGACATGAGGGACTATTGAAGATCAGGCCTCTGTGCTTGAAAAAACCTTGAGGCAAACATTCTTCCAAGCATCATCAGCAAGGAAGAGAGGATCTGTGATTTCAAAGTTGGGTGAGCATCATCTGCAGCTCGTCGTTAGCACTGCTAGCAAGGCTGTGAGCAGCACTCACTGTGCCGTCCCTCAGCCGTGGCACATCCATCTCCCACTAAGCCATATGGAAGAGACAATGGAGCATGAAGAGCTCCGAGCCTGAAAGAAGGGATTATGAGACTTGCTGATTATATGCACTGCACTTTCTAAAAAATATGTATTCCCACTTTTTTAAAAGAGACTTTCCACCCAATAATCCCTGTCACTGAGACAGAACACAAAACTGTAGAAAATGTTATATACTTCTATCCCAATTTAATGCACAAAGTTGCTTTAAAAATATAGGATATACATGAAAGGGAAAGGGGAAATGGACACATCTGACTATACTAGGAATTCCTTCCCTCACTCAATCCCGATCAACATAATTAAACACCACTACAGTGATTCAGGACTCAAACCTGCACTTTTAAAGTCATTCTTCATCCTGAATTGACAACAAATTTTTTTACCCCTTGAGAAAGTCAATAAGTGATACAAAAATTGAGCACAGAACATCCCAGAGATATTAACTTGATAGTAACAAATGTCACCTCTCTATGTGTCCCAGCAACACCTGCAACTTCTGACACAGCTGCTCAGCCAGTTTCATTTTCATAGTCACAGGTGTGGGGGTATCCAGGTTATCTTTGGCAAGATGGAAATCCTCAATCCATTTCTGAAATGTTAACTAAAAGACCGGGATTTCCATCCATTGATCTACTTCAATTCCACAGGGACATATTAAAAATAGTTGACTTAAAAAAATGCCAAAACACGTGCATCCCATTACAGTGGTGAGCAAGAACGTCTCACTGCTTGTTTCCTGTCACTCGGGCAACACTTCCAACTTCACTGAAGATTTCTAGGAGAAACCAAATATTTGGACAAAACTAGCAAACATAAAGTGCAAAGAGAAGCAACAACAAACTTAAATTTGCTTTTCCACTGTACGAATTTTATGGTTATCATAGGACTAGAACAAATCACAAGGTACAGATTTAATCGATTTCTAAAAAAGGCATTTCACTACATTCTAGCAGAAAATCATTTTCAGTTGGTCATCATCGGAAAGGCATTGTCAACACAGCCGTCCCCAGTGTGGTGTAAAGGGTCTGTAATTTTTTTGTTTTCAATTGAAAATATTCTTAACGCGTCAAACTGAAAGAGCATCCTGAAACTGCTGCTGGCACAGATGTTCAATGGGAATCTGAATAATAAATGTGAGTAGGAACTCATGCAAGTGACTCTAAGTCTATAATCAAGTGTTGCCCAGCAATTCCGGTGTCTCTCAGCATTCCCCTGTGACTGAGGTAGTTTGAAGCACTCTAATAGATGTCTTTCCTTCATACTGGTAGTTAATCTTTAACTTCCCTTGGGAAGGACAATGTCTAGAGCTGCCTCTATTAGAGCATGTGACAGCAACCAGCTGCAGTGTCTGAGGGATTACTGAACACGCACAGAGATCCTCCCAACCTGTGACATACGGTGTATTATCCATTTGGCAATCTTACACATTTATGCTGTCTCCCTCTAACATTTAAAATGTTCACAAGCTTGAATAAATAATCCATTGTCAAAACCAGAAAAAAATAATAGAAAATCTATAGCTTAGGAGAAGAACTGGGGGCCATTGCTAGAACTGAAGCAACCATATATTTTTCTTGATTTCTTAAGTCTTTTTTGAGAGCTGAATGATCTTGACAAATATCTGATGAAATAATTCAATGTATTTTCTTTATGCAGTATGTACATTTACTGGCTCTTACTTCCAAAGAGTGCACTAGATATAGCTACATTTCTCAAATAATTAATCACCATTTTTGTCAGTCAGAGGTAGCTCAGTTCAGGTTTAAATGGTGATTACTTTCCCTAGACTGCTGCTCTTTTTAAATTATTTATAAGATTGAGGACATTTCTATTAAAAGATTTGATGTTTCCATGTAAATTTTCTAAATATGAAATAGTTTATTGATCATTGTTCAACACTTTTCAGTGACCAATTATAGCAGAGAAAAGCTATTACAAAAAGCAGTGCTGTACTTGTCCTCTAATCCCAGGTAATAGACAGATGGCATGATGGGAAACTGCTGAACTGCCGATGGCACTGCAGGATTTAAATACCCTAACACTGCTTTTACTGGATAGAAAGCTGCATTCCAAAACTACATTTTTCAAAAGAGGAAAGGCTGGGGAAACTGGAGATCTTGCATTACATTATTGTTGGGATATTAGGGAAAAAAAAAAAAACCCTCAAACAAACTGTTGGGGTTTTTAATTTTTTTTTTCTTAGGTCCTTTTATATGCTCTCAAATTCAGAATGTCATTTGATTTAGCTATGATACAGAGTAATATTTTTTAACACAAGGGGAAGAGCTCCCTCCACATGCTTCTTTGCCAGATATGACCAGAAAAGGCAACTGAGAGCTCCAGCTTTCTTTTGGGCTGGCAGTTTCCACACATGCAGTGATTCTGCTTTCAATGGGAAAAGACACTACAATTTTTTCACTCTTTTGGCCAGTACTTAATCATATGCTTTTTCTTCAAGTCACTGAAATGTCCCTTAATTAAGTCAATTTAAAACTTGCCTAGCTGACATGAGGCACTAACACCAGTGCACCTGTAGAAACTGCATATGCTACCTAGATATTAGATACTCGAAGCTGTGATGGACTGTCCCCTCATACTAAACAAAGATACAAAGTGTGCCAGAGATTGTTTATGTACCTTTTGAGAGGTCTGCACAAACACAGGGGTTTGGACAAATGTACACTGATGTGGTCTGCTGTTCACAATGTGGGATTTAAAGAAAGATTGCAGGATCACTTCCAAACTAAACTTGCAGCTTATTACCTGAGTCATGTAGATTTGTTTGCCTATTGATCTTGGTGGCTGGGTCTGGGATCTCCCCTGACAGAGGAGGAAGGGAAAACCATTTTCAGAAGAAATAGCACTGAATATCAAATTCAATAAGGATTTCTAAAATAAAACCCATCTTAAAAACTCACCTTTCCCCAAGAACCATTCTCTGTCTTAGCCATATTTCTATTTAAGTAGGTGCTTAATAAATATCTTCCTCCTGGCTTTTTGGCTGCAATATCGACAATCTAACAAGGGCTGAGAATTTCATTTAAACACCTTTACCAGAATCCTTTATTGCAATTAAAATTTTACTTGAATACGTCTTTAGATTAAAAGTCCCTTCTTTTTCTACCAGATATTGGCCTGATTTCTCTTTTGTCTATCCCCAACTCCACCACCAGGATGACTTAAAAAAAGATGAGTCCAAGGCGGATCTCCTAATGAGTCTTTGCTTCCACAGCTTCACTGGCAAGCAGTTATCTTTGTGCTATAAAGTTTTGTTCTTCCAAACAGAATGATTATTCTTCAGTCTGAGCACGGAAATCAGGAACATGTGCACCTTTAACAGGGAGGAAACAAGTACACATTTCTAACTGAAGAGCCCTAAGTTCATCCTGTGTTCAGATTGACAGCTCCTTATCAGAGTGCAATTATTTGGAGAATATAAAAATCCGTCTGAACTAACGCAAGTCCTTCCACCACTGTTCCCTTCCATTTATTTGCTCGTGTTTTGGGGTTTTTTTGGGTAACTGCCTTTATATATAATTAGTCACAAAATAAATATAAATATTTCCTTAATGATAATTAAAATAGCTTGGCTTAACTCACAGTACAGAACTCTTTCCTACTAGAAAATATTATTCAAGGACCTATGTACCCATTTTTTATATGAGAGGTGGTGTCATTTATCGCAGAATGCTCAGAAGATTAAAATACCTTCCCTGCCATTTGGTTTAAAGAGAAGCACATCAAGATTCCTTTGCACTGAGAAGTGCAAGTTTGATATCAGGACACCTCCTCCAGAAAATAAATCACAGTTGTTTTCTTAAACTTTCCATCACTTGAAAACCTAAATCACCTTCATATTGCCTACAAAGCTCAAACATTGTGTTTACCTGAAAGCAACATGTACTCTCAAGTCTTTTTTATATACAGTAATTTTATTATGGGGATTTATTTTCAAAGGAAATTGAACAAAGCAATTTAAAGGCTCTCAGAGGAATAATAAGCAGTAGTCAACCTTGGTGGATGAAGCAGTTATTTCCTATTTATTTTTCTATTGCGTGTTCATATCAGAAATATGCCTATAAATGATCAAGTAGGAAACAACCTCAATCTCCAGGATAAAATGACAAAAATAATTTTCTCAGAGAACCACAGACCTACTAATAGGTTTTTTGGTAAGGCAATCAAAGTAGAGTTGAATCTGTACAATTAAAGTGTCTATTTAAAAAATGGAATGAAACAGTGGGACATCTGAAAAAAATAATGACTATGTAGATGATGTTCAAAAGTGGGATATCTTAAATAATTTTTTTGGGAAAAAAAAAGTGAGAAAAAGATTACATCAAAAGAAGGCACAGAGAACACATTTGAGGTGAAAAAAAAAAACCAGAAAAAACTGATTTGTTCCTTAGAAGTGGTGTCTGCAAGTGTAAATTAAGGAGAAACTACTTACAACTGGAATTACATCCATGCTCCCCCTTCAGAATTTGAGAAATGCAAGGACCAGGGTGCAAAAAGGACAAGTTACTGAATCAAAGTACTAGTTTTTGAATATAATGAAGTAATACAATAAAATAAAATTGTGGAAACAATGAAAAACATCACTAACAATACTCAAAAACAAGTTGTCCATTCCTTTAGTGTTAAGGTGGGGAAAACAAAACCAAACAATGCCATTTGAGAAGATACCAAACCAAAAACAAAGGTCTGCATTTGGTACACAAGAGAAAGAGCAAACAAGACTATATATTCTAGATTTCCTAGGGAAGAAAGGGATAGAAAAAGAAATGTTATTAATGGCAAAAGGAACAAAAGGAAAAAAAAAGGGGGTGGTTTTTTTTTTTTTTGGTAGGTGTCAAGAGAAAAGCAGAATTTTAAAGTTAATCAACCATTGCTAAGGGCTAAACTTCAGAGGTATTGCACATGGATCAGGAAAGATGGCACTGAAGCATTAACACCGTCAGAAAAATAAATACAAATGTGCAAATGAGGAGGTCAGATATCAGTAAATTTGACGTGTTTTATGAAATCTGTTTTTAGATGTAAGTGGGCAGAAATATGATTTCATGCATTAGGCAGTGGAGAAGTTATTATCTAAACCAACAAGAATGGCAGCAAACCCTCTAATACTGCATGTATTTGTTACAGCAGTTGCTAAGGAATACACAGAAATGTTTAACTGGACTTATACACCATTAAAAAACCCAAATCAAAACAACAAATTGAAGTATTTATTCCACCATCTGTTCTATACAGAGCAAAAGTTATGAAAATTTCAAGAGGCTTTCAAGAATAAAGAAGAGCAAAAGGATGGTTAATTAAAACCAGCAGGGGATAATCTCCTCATTCTCTGAATCTCCTTTGATCTTCCTTAAAAAGTGGCCAAATATCTAGAGACCCAAACATCTGGAGCGAAGTCAAAGAGGCCACAGCAGTTTATTCATGTCTGTGCCACAAGCCCTTTCAGGTATATTCCACTTGTCCTTCTTGACAGATTTCCAAAAAAATAAATAGAATGGAAAAATTATTCTTTGTGATACATTCAGGTAACTTTCCAAGACTTCAAAAAGTCAGGATCATTTTAATTCTGAAGCAGATAAATAGGTGCTTCCACAAAATCCACTGTTTAGTGCTCCTTCAATCTTATCATTTTGGAGGACAGCACAAAAGAGAAGTCAGTGAAAATGCTCTGAAATGTTCCATCAAGATGGAGGCAACTGTGAAGGCCCTGGGGGATTTCAGGTTCTGCTTAAGGAAAGGGAAAGCAACACCTAGAGTATATTTTTGAATTTTTGTTTTCCAATATAACAGCCTATTTTCTCTTTATTTCTCTTTTCAATTACTCCAAAAAGTTTGCTCAGCTGTTGTAAACACTGCAACTTTCAGTGTTTAATTGTTTGATGTAGAGAATCAGTGGAAAAGCAACTGAAGCACTGCTGAAATAAAACACAGCTCTGAGAAACACCGTGGATATGGCCACATAACTCATGCCACATGCTCAGTGCGTACCATGGCAATTCTCTTGCAAAAGGCCAGGGCAAGGTGCATAAAAAACTTTTGGGGAGTTTTTGCTAAGTCTCCATGTTTTACGTTTTACAGCTTGAGCCTGTGTGGAGCTGCAACACAAGTTGTGTGTTTATTTGTAGCAAGTTAATGAGTAAGTGGAGCTCCCAATAACGACTTGCTTAATTCCAATATTATTTCCTTAGAAGTATAGGTTTCATCATATAAAAAAGTTACATGAAGAAAGCGGAATATTTAATTCTGGGTTTTTTTTAATTTTCATTTCTTTCTGTGCTACAGTGATCTCAGAATGCAATTAATGGTAGAATATGGTCAGGTAATTGCAAGCAGTTCAGAGCACTTGAGGAAGTTACTGCCCTCGACAGCTCATTCTGTGCAGACTTGCCATCCACTACAAGACAAAATGAAATGATTTTGCATGTTTCTTTCAAGGCAGGACTGCTGGATACATCCTCTGTAGCCGTAAGCTGAAGATTCAAAATATTTCCTCCATTTTCCCAGTATTTAAGCACAATACATTCCATATGGAGACATAAGCACATCATTACAATATTATTAATGCTAAGCCAAATCCTATAATAATTATTTGTTCCCACAGAAGTTGTGGCAGGCATAAAGGCCAAACCACTTAACTCAGTGACGTAGAACAAGAGCTGTGTTTCTGCCAGGAACATAACCCCCTCTGTCCTCTCTGCTGGTAAAAGTGGCAGCTGTAGAAGAATCAGAGACTTGCTGCTAAGCAATGACTTCCCATTAGTGTGACTGAAAAGTTTCCTTAGCTTTTTCTCTTTCACAGAAGCATCTACTTCAGCTTAACAACAGTAGGACTGTTACAGAAAGCATGTTCAGAATTACATGGTTATCCAGGATTTGTGAGTCCCTCTTCTCTGAGCAAGCAATGTTACTGTTACAGAACTCCTGCTTGATTACAAACTGCATTTGATCTGAGAAACTGAACACTGATTGCAAATTAAACATTTGATCTGGGAAATTAAACATACAGTTACACACTCAGCTGGCTCTTTTCGAAATGCTCTAAGAGGGTGGCCCAATGGAGACAGGAGGATTAAGGCATTAAGAGACACAATATTGAGAGGAGAAAGAAGCACTACGCTAATTGAAGAACAGTTTTTCAACTAATAGTGGTCTTTTTGCTGCCTCTCACCTTGCTAGAGAAAAATTTCCCTGAAAAGACATAGGCTGACATGCCTCTGGAACTGGTTAGGCCCAGCAGGGTCTGCTGCAGGAACTCCAGACTTCCATCTAAACCTGGCACAGATCTGTTTCTGCATAAATAGCAAATCTCTGGTTCCCTCTCCTACATTCATTTCTGGTAGAACTCAAGAATTATTAATGGTGATATCTTAAAATAAAACATGACACTTCTCCAAAGCACATCTGACAACTCTAAAATAATCCAAGTCTCTCCCTGCTGAGAAAAGCAGCTTTTGAACAGCCATCTAAAAGATCTTTACCATGATCGTTGTCCTGCGCAGGCAGGAACTTAAAATTCTGTGTTAATGTTTGAGCTGAAGTGATATTAAATTAAGATTAATTTTGAGGTATTAAATATGTATGAATAAAACAGCAAGAAAATCAAGTTCAAGAAATGCATGCAATTTACTGGGTTTGACTCTCGCTTCACTTAACATTATAGCAGTTACTGCAATCAAATGATTGTTTATTTACTCCAGAGAATCCTGTTCCCCATTACACTGGATACCAGCCACTCCAAATCTGATGAACAATGGGCATATTTTGGTGAGAGGTTTTATTTTAACTCTTTTTTTTCCTGCTCCAAATGCTATTTCCAAAGGTTCCTATCCAAGTTACTAGATGAAGCTATAGTTTTCAGTGTTACTATATTTGGCCTATAATTTAGGCAAACCTATCTAACATGTTGTTTCTTGGACAAGCTTTCAAGTAAGCCAGGTGTGGGGCCATCCTTCAGTGACATGTGCTCTCAAGGGCATTAATGAAATTAAATAGTAAACCAGGTCTATTTGAAAGACGAAATAGGGGTTTTGATGATACCTGATTAAAAAAATAAACTGTAAAGTTATTTGGCTTTTTTCTGAGGAGAATAGTTACGAGTATATCCAGTTCTATAAAAAAGTGACAGTTTTTTAGAGATGCACTTGTTTTCTTGTGGGGTTTTTTTGTTGTTGGTTGGGGTTTTTTTGTGAGAAGGATGGATGAAAGCTGCTCAGCTTTTGTCTGTATTGAGTTCTGGTTAAGACTTTCCAAGCAATGGAAAATAATTCAACTACACATTTTCTGGGCAAGGTGAAGGAAAACGCTGTTTACTTGCTCTCTATTAAGAATGTCTTCCATTGTTACTAAATTATGTCTCAGTATATCCAAAGCTGCTGCTTGTGTCTGGAGCTCATTGAGAACAGTGCTGAACACTGAGTGCCCATCCCAAAACATTACTTTCCACAGACATTACACATGCATTAAGACTCATTCTTATTTCAGTGTCTTCTTCAGCCAAAGGTTTTGTACACACACTTGGTAAACCTTTCCATCTTGTATCTCAAATTCTTTCAACAATCTGGCCACCTTTGTCCAAGTTATTCACAACAGAAACTTACAGACATGCCCAACACAATAGAATTTTCTACCATTTCTATCTTGTTTTTCCCTGCATCACTTCCAAAGCTTATGGCCCCAATTACTGCTTCTGTTTTTGCAGCTTCACTGTGGATTCAGAGAGAATCAGCACGTTAGAGAACAAAAACCCATGTGTAACAGCCCTCAAAGTTAGTTTCACACTGTGATCACTCATCCCCTGACCACTGCAAACCTCCTTCCTCCTGGGAGGGAAACTGTGCTCAGGAAAACAAGAGACCACACCGTAACTTCTCTTAGAGTCTACTCACTCTCTTTGAAAAGTCCGTCTGTTGAATTTTTAAAAATGCTTTTTTTTTAATAGGATACAGAAGTTCTTCACATTCAAACCCTGCTGATTTAAAGGTTACTATCAAGAAGAAACACAAAGCATGAACCAGCACTGATTTAAAAAAGATGCTAAAAAGTTCCTTTCAAAGAAAATTAAATTCTATTTATAGTGAGCATCACAAAACCATAATCACTTTGCTTTTTCTCACGCCCACATACATCAATGTTTCTTCCCTCTCCTACATGACTGAAAAATACTGGAAAGTTGGGGCAGGAAAATTCAAGATTAAGCCAACTAAGCCTCAGACTGGTCCTTCAAATTACATTTTAAGTTGTGCTTTGGTTCTGATGGGATTCTTACCTAAACCAGGACTGCAGAATGGGATCTGAAACAGAGCACTGTGATTGATAATTAGTGCGGTGGAGATTAGAGAGAAGAAAGTTCTCCAGCAAACATTACTGTTTCACATCCTTACAATTACCACCTTATTCAAGAATTTGGTGTTATTTTTGCTAACTGGGTTTTCCGTTGTTAATGGGGTTGTATCAGAAATCAAAGATCATTGATGATAGTGTCTGACTGGTTGCCCCACTGAGAAAAAGCAAACTTCTTCAAGTGCCAAAGCCCTGGAACTAGACCTGCCTCTGGATCTCACGGAGTGCAGTAGGGCTTGATCCAGCTCTTTGCACCACCTGCCTCACAGCCTAGTTGAGGAAGTCCACAAAAAAGAGGAGACTTAAGAAATCTCTCTCATTCCCCTAATCCTCAAAAATTGAATGCCCCTTTTAGCCGAAAGCCCAAAGTTTACACTGTGCTCACTGTTCACAGCTACACTAACAGCCAATGTAGGAGAGAAATTCTTTAACAAAGAATGTTAGTGCTTAGCAAAATTTGGCTTTAAAAACTTGTGTCCCACTAACGTGCAAAATTCTGGCTTCTGTTACACTGTACCAACCAACCCATTGCACCAACCCAGCTGTACACAAAGCTATGAAACTGAAGTTTTAAGTGCTCAAGAAAAAATACTGAAGTCTTCTCTCAGTGAGGCACAAGAAATTTTTCTCCTCTTGTTTAAATCCTCCAGGACTTTCTCATAAAGGTTTCATAAGATAAGAAATTATTATTTGTTCACATGGAGTAGACGGTAAATTAGCATTCCAGTAATACTTTCAAATTTAAATGGATTATCTTTGATTTCTGTAGTTAAAGTATTCATTAAATGCCATTTTACCAACTAGAAATTAGAAGCAATTATGCATATGCAAGTAGTCACAGAGTAGAGACATTTCTCCATTTAAAACAGACAGAATTATTTACAGGAACGATGCAACCTCTTCCTGTGCTCTAGGAATGTCCCTGGCACCACTAGCAAATACAACAGCTATTGCAATTCTTTCAGCACATTATCTCCTATGAATGAAGTTACAGCACACTATAGGACTTAGACTAGGCAACACTACAAAAAGCTAAGACTCAGCCTTGTCTAACTTTATTTTTATTACCAGAGCCACTGATGTTAGTGGGGATAACTCCTGTGGTTAGTTAGGCATGTATTAAGGTGCTTTGTCCAAAGGTCACACTATGTCAGGGTGCATCTGAAGAAACGTTATAATATGTGTGTGTGCATCTCTGTAGTCATGAAGAAGGGAAATAATCTGTTGCAAATAAATGCAGTGAGTGAATTAAACCATTTCTGCACAGAATGCATCATTACACCCCTTCACTTTCTGAGGGAATATCCATTCCCTGAGTTTAACACCCTCCGGTGTCACTAGAGCAGTGAGGCAGATTCACCCGAGCCCTTGCCTCCCAGCACTCCCTCCCAGCTGGACTCCCCCCTGTGCTCCAGTGACAGCTCTTCCATGGGACACGCTGCCTGTTCTGTAACACAGTGCAAGCACTGCATACTCAAACTGCCTCCTCGTTCCCCTTTATCCCTCCTCACTGCTCCACACATCCTCATGGAGCCTCTCTGCCCCTGCACCCCCACTGTGCCAGGTCCCCGTCACCATTCCAGCCACAGAGCAGGAATTGTGCTACGCAGAGAGCTGCCGCACAGCTCCCTGAACTCTGTGCAAGCCCTTTTTCCAGGTGGAGGGGCAAAGAAATCCAGGGCAAAGTGAGCATCACGGCAGGTGTGCTTAGCAAGAGGAGCTGCAAATCACACCATGGGAGCTGTGCCAGCCCCACTGATTCCAGCAGCAGTTGCACCCCACCTCCCTGATCTATTACATGTATAAACCCAGCATCTCAAGATCTGGATCAGTTACTGGAATCCTCAGACTCCAGAGTTTCCCACGTTCCCAGGGACTGGTGGCCATAGTTACTTGTTACAGAACCAAAAGCTGAGCCAGCATTGCCTCACATGGAGCAGGCTTATTACACATTTCTTGGATCCAATTTAGATCCGGTTTTAACAACCACCACAATTATTTTAACATCTCATACTCCACAATCTACAGATGTACCACACACAAACCCCAGGGTCCAAGGCTGTGAAGCCAAGGGAATTATAATGGCTGAATTACTTCAGATTTCTTCTGAAACTGTCAGAGAGGAGCAGTGTTACCGTCAGTTTGCTGCTCACTTTAACTGGTCTGCACTGTCACTTAAACAATCTCACATTTACAATTTAATAAATAACAAAATACATACAGTACTAAGTGAATTGCTGTAAAGATACTGATTTTATTACAGTGAAATACTAAGATGCCAGCCTGCTATGTTAATCAATATGGTTGCCTTGGTTGCACAAAGATAATTAAATTTTAATTGAAATTCACTAAGAGTAAGATTACCTATAAATATTTCAACAAAGAGGACAAAAAGAGAATATTAATATTTTATTTATCATGGATAACACTTTTAAAACACCTTACAAAAAACAAAACAAGCAGACATAAAAAGAAAAATGAATATGACTTTTTAAAGGGGTAATAACAAATGTATGAATCTAAAATTCTTTACCTAGATACTCAGTTTTTACTTCATGCTGAGCAAGACTTTTTGCTTATCACTATAGATGACCTTTGACAGTCCAAACTGAGAACAGGAGGTGATGACCTCTCATTATTAAGGTCTGTTTCAGGCAGACATGTGGATCCCAGAAGAACAAGATGGAAACAGAACTTAGAATCATAAAACAGGTTCTTTTTCTCATTCACTGAAAGAGGAATAGACTTATTCCACCTATATTAACATAAAACAGTGGATTTGGACTACACTAGTTGCCCTGGAAGATCACCCTAGAAGATCACCCTGGAAGTGGCTGAAGAGCATCCAATTCCCCAGCAAGTTCCAGTGCCACTATCAGAGACACACAGGGTCCCTGAAAGAAATCACCAAAAGACTCCAAAATTTGGGCTGGACACTGCATGCATCGGGTCTCCATCTACCTATGCCAAATTCCCCTTGGATTTCCCTGAAACATTGGTTCATAGCCACAAGAGTCATTGCTAAAAGCCTATTCTTCCAAATTCAGTGTAGCTGTTGCTGCCTGGTGCTGTTCCTGTCGCTGTGAGTAGCTGACAGCAACGTTCTGGGGAGCAGGAACACACAAAACACAAGGGGGAAGATGTGTCCACTTTCATAATGTTTAGGATCAAATTCCACACTTGGGTAGCTTGACTGACTTCAATGGGTATGTGTAGCACTAAAGGCTTTGTTTAGTAATTTTTTGAGGTAATGACCTTCGGTCTGAGACCATAGCTAGAGAAGAGTATCAGTTTTAAGTGATGTTCCTATTGACACAATTTTTACATGAAGCAGTAGGCAAAGCACTCTCGGGCGCAATTTCTGTCACAGCACTACCTGTACCTGGAATTATATACACCCATCCCAATCTCACACTTGGCTTGGAAAATTTACCCTCAATGGTTCATAGTGAGAAGAAACTACTGATTATACCTGCTACGTCAGTTCATCCAAAATTTACCAATGGAAGGTGGATTTTAAATCACTTGCACTAAGGGTCCTTCGGCCTGAGAAAGAAGTGCCGGATTCTGTTACAACTATGCCAACTGATTCCCAGAAATGCTAATAGAAAAAACATTGCCACCTGCAAAAAGATCAAAATAGCTCTCAATAATGTTTTAAAATATTGACTGGCTTTGAAATCATGAAAGGAAAACAGAACCCTACTCCGGAGTTCAGATGGTAAGAAACAATATGGTAGAGCAAATTATCGTGGCACACATCTGGGATACACCATCCCTGGAAGAGCCAGGAACAGATGTTTGACGTTTGCAACAGCAACTGCTATTCCCACACCAGTACCTGGTGCAATCATGCCTGGCCTGATAATGTACTTCATGTGCTTCATGCTGCATACGCCAAATAAAGCAATAGAGAATGAGCAAAACAAGAGACAGAAGGAAGGAAATGAACAACAGCAGCTCCGCTGTCTCTTTTCCTTCTGGGGTTTGCTTTCACAACCCTTTTGCCTTGAAGCTGCAGCAGAGCAGGAGGAGCACGGCTGTGGCAGCTGCCCCTGGAGAGGGTTCCAGTCCTGTCCTTGGCACCAGGCACTGCCACGGTGGGAACATGAGCCACACTCAGGTGAACACATCCCCACATTCAGGGAATCCCCACGGCCATGGAAAGGTCCCCCTTCGCAGTCACTGGGCCACGGCACTAGAGTGCCCTGCGTCTTAAGACACAAATATTTTGCATTAAGCACTTGGAGTACATCTCATTAAGTACATCCCAATTTCTGCAGGACATGGGCAAAAGCAGCTGTCATTTCCTTTACAGCAGCAAAGGTTTCTTGAAAATTAAAAAACCTTCAAAAAATCAGAGCTACATAACACTGTTTAAGAGACTAAAAAATGGCTGCAAAAAAGACGTAACAGGATGTATTACGCTTCAGGAATCTTTGCTCAGGTACATTTAAATCCTTTATACTGAGGTGTTAGGTAAAATGTCTTATTTCAAACATTTGGATATCTGATCAGTGTCTGTTTGGAATTAAAGGAATGAAACGGGTGTGTGCGTGTGAATGACAATCATCAGCTGGGAAGCCCTGGAAAGCAGATTTCAGCTCATTATATATAATTCAAGGAAAACTGCAATATGTGGATTGAAAAGTTTATGGTTGCTTTTCAGAAATCAGATTATAAACATTGCACTGGGTTTTATTTTCCTTATTGATTCTGTGATGTTGCAGAATCCATTACATGATATTTTTGGAGGTGTTAATGGACACCAGCAACAACAACCCACTCCTACCTATAGCAATTTTTTCTTACCCATATGGAAAGTAACCTGTTTATTTCAAGATAATTTTCATAAAATGCGCCAAATGAAAGCCATGGAAAACACAAAGAAAACATACACTTCAGTGAGCAGAAAATACAGCTAAAAAAAGAAGCTCAATTAATAAAGAATTTAAAGGTGTTTGGTCAGTTTTCAGCAATTTTAGACCTAAATCCATGCATGCTACCAAGCACCCCTTCCAACCCAACAATGCTTCTTTTTTTAACTGAGACCACAAAAAACTGTATTTCCTTCAGATTTTTACATATTTGTATTTAAATTTATAATGCTTTATTAATTTCATCACTAAATTGATACTGTTAATGTATTTCAGATTTATGTTATTGATTTTGCAGCAAGGCGAAAAAATCTATTAAGTACTAGTTAAGTACTATTAAAAATAAAAAAGGTGGATTTAAAAGCTGTCAAGGATATTAAAATGACTAAAACACTTGAGCCCCTTTTAACCAGTTCAATTTCCATGAACTAAAGATTCTCTGCAAGAAAACCACAACCAAATTCTGCAAGAAAACTTAAAGCAAGTTTCTTCTGAGTTGCTGACCACTTAAATTATTTACTTGTTTCAATTATTTAACAGAGTATTTGACAATATCGTTGCCAAAAGAAACTCAAAAAAGTAAAATATAGTTTAAAAATTCCTCCAATAGCTCAGTGACAATTTTTTTCCATTTCTTTCCCCAAGTCCCTAGACCATAAAATTACTATATCACAAAGAAACCTTAAGGAGTGCTACCCATTCATTTCTTTTGGTCTTGTTACATCCAAGCTGTACACAAGGATAAGGATTATTGCATCCCCTTGAATATGCATTTCCACTAATACTTTTGCCTGACTTGTTACATCGGAAGAGCTAGAATATTTTAATTTATGATCATACTAATTACATCTAGGGTATTAGTCCCTAAGTTCTTCAGTTCTAGGATAATTCTAAATTGTGCTAAGTCTCCTATTTGAGTAATTCCTGTAGGGAGCATTATCTCTTAATTCTAGTCCATGCAGACGTGATGGGCACTTGTTTAATTAAGTGAAGTTGCAAACTCCTCCAATATATAATATTCACATCTCTAGTAGCTTAGCAGGTAGCTTTATCCCAGATGCAATCTATTCCTTACTTATAAAGCCATATTTAGAAGTATCCCTAATATACAGAATATGACAATCTAAAAATCAAATTATACAGCAATATTATGGCAAAAGAGAAAACACGTTTTAATGTTTTAATCTAAATATTTTCCATATTTATACAGGAAATGCCAAATACGTAAAAAAACCCCAGAATAAACAGATTCTCAGGTGAAATTCCTGGCCAAACTGTGAGATACCAGAAGAAAAGAAGTACTTGCCAGTGCAGTTCATCAATAGTATCAGATTTAAAGGAATTGGAAACTCTGTATTTGAAAATACAGAAGTCTGCCTGAAATTAAGGGTTTTTTTTGAAAAGAAGCAAACAATTTTTTGCCTAGCAAGTGAAGAAATACTGAGAAATCTTTATGTTAATAAATGTACGGCTAAAAGGATGCAAAGGAACATTGAAAACAAATATGAACCAGGTGTCTGTGATTTGTTAGATTTCTCTTGTTGTTTTGTATGGGGTTTAAGGAGCTTAAACTTACTTAAATTTACTTACCTTGATCCCTATCTCTTGCTCCAAAAATTTCAGAGAAACTTAAACAAGAGGTTTTCCTCTGTGATTTCCAAATAATTAGGCTATTGTTCCAGTAAACAGAAAAATGTCTGTCTCTGTTCTCTTTGGCACTTCCTGTTAGTCTGTGTCAACTTCCCAGTGACACCTAGTGACGACTCCATTCAAAGGGAGCATTTGGATTTTCTAGTTCATCAGTCTTTCGAGTAATTATCACATTCTCTAAGCCAGGTTGCCTCAATAAAATTGCTTCATGCTTCTACTTCACATACTTAGAAAACCAGAAAATTTGAAACTTTTATAAAAATAGGATCTAAGAAAAATATTTAGAGCTTTATCACAACTTGGGTAAAACTGATCAGAATAAAATTTAGATTTAATCAAGATTAATTAGCCAAATAGGATTGTGAACAAAAAATGACTATGCATAGCAGATGGAAATATAATATGATTTTCATTGCCTGAAATCTAAACAGAAGTGCCCCAGGATTGCCATGGCCTCAGGTACGAGGACAGAGTTCCTAATACACATCATGTACTTCATATACTGTGCTAGCTAATGTGTCACTGAAATTGTGAACTTCCTGAATTTTAGAGTATTACTCAAGCTTTCTGTTCCAATCTTATTGCTCACTAAAGCCTTAAAGCACTCTAAAGCCCTTGATCGTTGTAATTCACCTGAAGCTCAGGCTTTCTTTCAAAATTAGCTGACTTATTAGACAGCAATGCAGCCTTTGATAAGAAAATGTATGAAGTTCAATACAGAAATGCAAAATAGATTTCAAATGAATTATTTCTGTCTCTTGTGAGTTAATATTGTATATGATTTATTTTAAAGCTGGCAAAGGCAGAATTTCATCTGCATTTTTAAACTAATTTTCTACTGAATAACAGTATCTGGTGCTGGCAGCTGAGGGAACTGTCATTTTTAGCTCACTCCATCCGGCGAAGCCGATGACAATCTCTCTTTTGCAGGTAAGCTGCTTGTCAGTTCTACTGTCAAGACACTCTGAGATGCTTACACAGGGAAACAATTACTAATGAATCATTCGGAAAGAAAATAGTTTCTTGTTCATCCCTCTCTGCTGAGTTCAGCAAGTTCTGTTCCTTTCACAGCACACAGAATATGGAACCAAAGAGCACAATGAGCCATTACGGGGACAACCAGGAGCACCTTCAGCAGCTGGGGATGCATTATGAATTGACATGACATACTGCTGCAAACAGGGCTTTAAACCACCACACCTCTTATATCAGGTGTGAGTTACTTGAAACCAGCCTTGAGGCCACACAGACACAGCTTCTGTTGATGGCAACATCGGAGGGATGACAGCGCAGGCCAAGTTTTGGTGAGCAAGGATTCACTGCTAAGCACTGCAAACTAGTTACCAATGAGGAAAATTAGAAGTCATTCATGGCTTTTTGTTTGCAAGCTACACCCAACCTTAGCGTAAGATTAATAAATCTTATTCTTTCCTTACTGAAAGCACACTGTGTTTAGATTCTAATTGCTGTGCACAAGGTAAAATGAACTCAGTTGTTCTACATGCGTCACATGCCAAGAGCCCAACTCAGCAGAAGAAAGACAAAACCAGTCTGGCATATGTTTTCTGCATCCCACTGAAGTGCCATTTTTCCAGGCACTGCCTGAGGCAACAATCACCAACAAAGCTCTGTGCGAACATTGAAAATGAGAAAAACACAAATGAAAAATTAACGGTCACAGCCACTTTATCAACATCACACAGACTGACTAAGCAAGCTGACTTGGCAAACCTGACTTACATTACCTTCTCATTTTGCTCTGACCCAATTGTTTAGGATTCACATCAAGGAACATTTATCAAAATAAAGAACTTGTTATTTTGCCACTAATATTTATTTGGCCCATAAAGTCTTTTTTTTTTTTTTAAGAAGGCTGACATGGGACTTTCAAATGTTCTATAGGAAATAGCTTTTTCACACCCTCAAGTTTTTAAAATACCATAGCTGTAATAAATTTTGGTGCACAAGCCCTGGTTTCATCACCAAGACAATCATATAACTATTCCTTGCTGTCAAGTCCTAACCACCTGCACACATGGAAGTCATTATAAAGTCAGTTAAGTGGCTGACTACAAATACGTGGTTATATTTCAGGTTTCTAAGTAATTATTGACTTAAGGTTTCCATCTTACAGTGATTTGTAGAGCTGGCTGCAGATGCATCTTGTGCTAAGCTGTGAAAGTTATTATTACTACCTTTTCACTAGTCCAGCTCATAGATGGGTAGCACAAATTGCACTGCTTTTGTGCACACACATTTGGCCACTATTTCAGAAATATGGAGGATTTGGTTATTTGGTTTAGTATTTGGAGGTTTTTTTAAACTAATTTACATATACAAAAAGAGGTAGGTCTAAAAATTTTAACTGGAATTAATAAAAACATTGAGAAGCTCAAAACCACATGACACAGAGATTTTATACAAATTGCAAGGATTAGATAAGGGAAACTGAACACAACTTTCAATCAATCCAATAATATTTTCAATTTTAAAATAGAAATGCCGTTGAAATTACTTTCCATTTTATTTTGTTCAGCAATTATTTTCTTGTAACTTCACTTTGTTAGGATGAGAAAATAGGAGTTAATGGAGTTTCTACAGATGTTTTCTGTCTTAATTCCTTAATTCCAACTCCCTGCCATGCTCCTGGTGACACTCCTACCACTCAAGAGATGCCAAAATTATGACCCATCTGCATATGCATATTGATTATCTAAGTGGTTGCTGCTTAACAGAATTTATAATGGCTGAGACTTGCTTGTCTGGTCAGCAGTGGGAATGCTCATTTCCTCTGCACAGCTGCTGAAGGTCACAAAACTCATAGGAAGAAACACCGGATTATTTTTCTCCCTAGTTAGATTTATTGACAGTAGTCAGTTGGTTTAAAAGTCATAATTATCAGAGGTGGATTTAATTAGATATTCTTCAGTTTGTTAAAAAGAAATCAAATTAAAAATGTACTTCATTTTCCCAAACTTGCAAAGACCAAACTCTACCACACACCTGCAAGCGGCAGAAACTTGTACTTCAAGTATTTAATAAGATGCACTAATTTCACTATCAGACGGAACTTCGTGACAAGGAAATTAAAGTTTCTTCCAAAGTAAGGAAAGGTTTCAAAATTCAGAATTGAAATATCCACTACTCTTAACAAATGAAAAATCCAGCAGCCTTTTCGTGTTTTGTATCCTACCTCTGTTGCAGAAAAGAGGAATCCTCTAAGCTTAACACAAAAAACACAGAAACAACAGTGTTTTCTTCAGACATCCCAAAATAATCACCTTTAAGATACGATCCATTTGACATTTAGTTTTTTCTCAACTCTTTGAAAATGCTATCTAAATTTTATTAACATATATTGAATGTAATATATATATTAATTAAGAGAAGGTTCATATTATATTTTGTAATCAACCAAGCCAGAGTTGTAGGCTCCCTTAGGTACAATATTAGGAACAGATGGTCATCTATTCACCTCAAAAGAAAATTGGTGTTTTGATAATGAAATCTTGATCACCTGCCATCTGCCTGCTAATGATTAGGAGCAACAGGATCATTTGTCTGAGGAGAAGTGCATCTTGGACAACTTTGAGGGTTCTGATGATCTTGGTTCACAAAGTAAATTAGACATCATATATTAGAAAGGTTATCAGTGGATTCAAGGTCTTCTTTTCTTTTGTCAGGTTTTGACTTTTTACTGAGATCCTAGCTGGAAATTATATGTATATTAAACTATTTCATTTTCTAAACCTACATGCACGTAACCCTCAAGCCACCATTTTGTAAAGTTTTGGCTTCCCAAAACAAAGACATAAGGTGAAACTTGAACTCTGCAACAATAACCAAAGTAATAAAACCTGTTGTTTCCAAGCTTCTATTTGCAAACTCCAAGTCCAGCAGCAGAGGGAAAGTCTGTAGCTGACCCTTGGCCAGCCATGCATTTGCTGTGGAAGGGCATCTCCCTGCCAGCTGTTTCTTTGAGGCAGTCCCTGCTTGCAGTTGCTACAGGAAGGTTTTTATTGAACACAAAATAGCCAACTACAGCGTGTAACTTCACACAGAGAAAAGTTATTTCTCTCAGGGGAAAACAGAAGACCGTTCAAAAACTAAGGTCTTGCACCCGCTGTGCCTATAAAGGGTAGCGCTTTTCTCTGATTTTCCTTTGTACTTCAGTAGCTGTCAGACTGCCTGAGCTTAACAGACCAAGAAATTATTTCTGTGGACGTACAGGACATAATGTCTTCACTTCTGACGCTGGCTAGCATAACATCATCCCCTGACCCTCTGTGAAGTCTCCTGCTCTCCTGCCTTGATCATCTTCCTGCTGTGTCCCGCTCTCTCCAAGTTACCTCCTTGCCCCTCTCCCTACCCAAGGCTCAGTGAAGCCCAGACATGGCACAGCCAGACCATGGCAGATGAGCAGTTGTCCCCTTCATCCTCCTCCTGGGACATGGCTTTAACACAGCAGACACAGGGCTGAGGGCAAACAAATTGTCAGGTTCTACCATCTGGCATCCATCGCTCTTTCCCTCAGGAATCTGAGAGGGATTCCCTCCAGATATGACGCAGTGCTGTGTCTGTGCCCTAAGGGGATGTTCCTGGACAGTCAGAAGCATCAGTACTTTTGCTTGTCGTGTTTCTACTTACATGCCATATGTTTGACAAGAACAAATTTAACCTCATACATTTTGAATTATTTTTCTTCACAGTACCTTCTCATCTTAGAAGCGTATCTATAATAGAAGGCTTCCCTTACAAACAAGACAGCAGTTTCTCAAGAGATTGCACAACTGCCACGTTTCTTCTTTACTGGATACAGAAAGGGATGTTTTTTCTGAAATACATGTTACAGGATGTAATACTTCTTTCTATTTCTCTAAATGCTCCACAGCAGATTCTGAGGTATCTCAGTGGGTACAGCAGAAGACTTTTTGGTTTGATTTGGTTTTGGGTGTAAAGTCATGTGTCCATTTCACCTGACCTGATGTGGATTTTCCATACTGCAGTTCTAGAAATTGCTACAATTTTAACATTTAGCAGATCTCATTTACAGTGTTATTTTTGTTTGTGTCTTGGAAGCTGCATCAGTATAAATAACTGTATCTTTTCCTATTATTTTCCAACACAGAAACTAAGGTTCATTACCATTTTTTAATCACCTTGTGCTATATTTTGAAGAGAAACAAGGTTTCTGTCCTCGAGGTCTGGGACAACAGTTCATTTGGCTACTCACTTCTAAATCAACTAATTAATATTCTCCACATAATCTTCTCTAATAATACTGATATTCTCCAATAAAGCCATTCTCTCAAAGGAAGTAAAACTGGCTGCTATTTCCACCCGCTGTGGGCATTTATATTTTCTGAGAGCATGCATACTGTTTCTCTTTCAGTGCCCTTCTTTGGACTCTTCCCACAAGCCTTGCTTTCCATAATCAAATGGTACACCAGTATTTTCCTTCCATTCTTCCCGTCTTAAGTTGAGAATACCTTTTGGCAAGAGCCTTCTTAGTGCAGAAGAAACACTCCTCTCCCAGCTTGCCAAATGCCATTCTGTGTATTGATTGGGTGACTTGGTTTGAGCAGCTTTAGGCTTCAAACTGTCCCATTAAAGACTTTTTCTCTTTTTCCCCTCTTCAGGTTCTGTTCCTCTTGATTCGTCCTATGCTTCCCAACAGACTTCACAACAGTGGACTGTCAGCTTTCATATGATTTGGTTACACAGAGATAACTGATCTGCAACAAATGCTTTCCCACATGCTCAGTCCTACCCAGTCAGCCTGCCTTCACTTACCACAGGGCTTGTGGTCCTGCTGCCCCATCACACATAAATCAGCTTCTAGCGCACCCCCATGCAGTAGGACAGGACAATTTGAACAAAAAGAGAGTGTACGGTTGTTGAATTGTTTCTCCAAAGCACTGAAAAGCAACATCTGGAGAGCTCTGTGAAGAAGGGAGTGTGTGAAACATGCAAGATTTGCAATACACAAAAATAATGCAAAGACCTAATTTCAGAGACTCAAAGCCAAACTCATGTGCTGAAAACTCAGGTTAAGCTTAATTAAGTGGAGTACCTGGAGAGAGAATAATTGTGCAGTCACTGATCTTGGCTGATATATTTTTTTTGAAATCTTAATAACTTTTCCAGGAACTAAGACCACAACTATTCAGTTCACAAAACACTAAAGATGCCCTTTAATAACAATAGTGATAGGTGCTAACAAGATTGATAACTCATTACACTTCACCTTACTGAGTAGATTCCATGTATCTAATTATGCAGATCTACAGCAGAGAAAATCCTGCTAGGCAGGACAGTACTAGACTGGCACATGTCTTCCAGCACCACAGTTGTTAATGCCTATGGAATTGCAGGTTATATTCTTACTAATATAAACACCAACCTTTAGAGAAAAGGCATATAAAGCCTTTTAGGGCCCCTTACCAGCCCCCAGCTGATGTTATCTGAAAGTTATTCAAGGTTTTAATACCCAAAGACAAATAGTGAGATATCAATACGTAATAAAATAAGCAAAACTAGATTGAAACATCATATTTTACTACTATTTAAAAAGTTCAGTGATTTCAAAGAACTATCACAAGTTATGGAAAAAATTTTCAAGGAATAAGAGACAGTTAAATTCTCCTTTATATCAGTCTTTATTCTGTGTATTAATTCCCATTTACACATATCATTTGCCCTTTCACATACTTTTGGAATGTTTTTTAATGAGTATGTGAATCATCTTACCATCTTGAACAATTCAAAGATAGTGTATTAGGTGACAAGCTAATTATTATAATATTGCATTTTTTCCCCAAGTCATGGTCACCAGCTTAATGCGATGGAAAAATCATGACCTCTCAATTCTACTTCTCCCCCATTTTACAGCTGTGTAAAAAACTGTAACTAAGTGCAAGAAATTACAGACATTTATTACATATCAAAATACTTTTCCACATATCTTCAAATCCTTTAGGTTGTAAGGCATTCCTTAATTCTGCTTTACAGAAGTATAAAATATTTTATGTAAAACTGCCTTTAATAGAAAAGCATTACAGTTGCTTAACTTCGGAGGTTTAAGGACGCAAGGTTTAAAAGGAGCATTAAAATCTATTAGGCTCAACAGAGTAGTTAAAAACTACAGATTGCTGGGTACAGAACCATTCTTTCAAGTCCAAAATGCAAGGAGCCACTCTCATGCTGACTAAAATTATTAATTCCTTTTGTTTTAGCTGTAAACTTTCCCTCTGTCTCCAGCATGAATGTCCTGGTGTTCAGTCTCTGGAAGCTTCCCTCCCATCCACCCAGGACTACTCCAGGTTTTACCCTTCCCAGGCAAACACTTGATAAATGTGATCCAGACAAGCAAGGATTATCACTTAGATGAGAGAAATATGTTAAGATTGTCATGCTGTGTTTGATCCAATGCTCGTTATTTCTATGGCTTTTGTATCAAGCACCCTCACTGCCTTTTCCTTCCCTGTGCCCTAGGTGAAGTTTTGAACCTGAGACATACTGTTACCAAAACATAACAAAGACGGCAAACAACAGTAAGTTCTTCTTGATTAATTTCTCATTTTTCTCACCAATATTTAGCTGCAAGTCTATATATCCAATATAGTGGAAGTAAATCGCCCTTAAATTGATGCAACCCCCCCCACCCCACCAAAAATGCAGAAAAACCAAAAAGGATTATTATTGCTATCATGATTATTTGCAATCTTTGATGTGAACACACATTACACAGTAATGAAAAATCCCAAATCCCATCACACAGTAATGAAAAGGTTCAGACTCTTATGGTCAGAAGAAAGATGAAGAGCTTTACAGGAATACTGCTCATTTCATCACAGGCCATTATATTGTAGATTTTAAGAAATACGATAGAAATAAATAGCAGAGGTAAATAATGACTACAGTCCATATAGTTTTACTCATTTAGTTCATTAATCCACAGATAGCTAAGTGTTGATTTAATTTAATCTTGATAAAGAAACAACAAACTGAATGTAGCTTCAGAAGATGTAGAATTATCTTTCAATGTAAATTTTGGAAAAGGACATATTTACTATATTTTTCTCAAGTTATTTGTTTTATTGTTTTGAAAACAAAGTAGAGCCTGAAAAGTCAGACGTGTATCTCTTGCACCAGTATTCTACTTACTGTGATAAATAATTCCCAAAAATCAAAGCCAGACATAAGCTGATGCCCCAAAATACCCATCTGTATCTGTTCAGCAAGACAGACCCTGAATATTATCTCCAGGCAACAGCATGTAGAAAGAATATATGTATCTCAGGAGTTCCCCAGCCATCCTTGCTGAGATTAATTAGTTTACCCAAGACTGTTTATTACAAAATACAGCAAAATTAGGTTTATGGATTGCATTTCCCAAAATATATAGGGTCACAATTCTGCCCTCAATGAATGGATTTCCTCATTTCTACAGGGGTCTACCTTGAGTCCTGCTGGTTACTTGGCTCCTGAATGCCAGCAGGGGATACAGACTTGTTTTACTAATTTTTGGTTGTTCATAGCAAGGGTTGTATTCTCCTTAACATGGTTCCATGACCCCAGGATGCCCTGTGGAAACAGTGCCTGTGCACAGCTTGTGTGCCCCACATCCACAGCGGGCTGGGGGCACCCACGCTCCAACAGTTCTGCCAGTAAACAGGTGGTGAGTAAGATAAACACAGCCCAAGGCACATGCAACTTCCTAAAGTTATTATTACAGAAAACATCCATGCATATGCTCTATCACTTACACACACAGAAACCTAATGCCTTTCAGGGACTCAGTTTTATTTTGTTTGCTTTATTTATGCACAGAGTGAAATTCCGAAGGTGGGAGGGCAAGAGAAAACAGAGCATAGGAAAAGGGACATTTGAATTTATTCATCTGCATATAGAGTTGCATCCTCCTTCTATTAGCCCCTGGGCAGCCAGGACTTCCCTACCTTGCCAATCAAACCCATGAGGAAATATCAAGTGAACTGGCTGGAGCATATCAGCAGTGCTATGCATGAATCAATCACTTAAAATACTGCACTGCAGTGTGAAAAGACAAACTGGAGAGAAAGCAAGAATCAGCATTTCCTCTCCTTTCTGTCAAGTAAGGCCAATGTTATCATAAAAACGGAGCTACACCCAACACATCAACAGGCCAGAAGTGCTGCACCAAGCACAGGTCAGCTATTGAATCACTGGGACAGACATCACTGTACCTGTTCTGTTACTGTGAGGACACACTGCAGCCACAGACAACACACCAGAGCTGTTAAATGACAGCACATGGAAAGCAGCTGGCACTACAGGTGCACCACTTAACACAAAGTTACCCACAGCAAGTTTAAGAATGGTATATAATCTAAAGCACAGATATTCTTTGGCACTAACACTTGACAAACAGACCCGTCTGTTGAAACACTGAACAAGGTGGCAGGTTGATCATATAAACCAGCTACCTGAAGACAGATGAACTGAGCAAAAATTAATACTGTTTACAGCAAATTATTTTCTTATACTCTTAAACAAAGACAGTGAATTGTCTGAGACATTTTAAGTATATTGAACAGACTGCAATAATTTTACATTATCTTATTAGAAAAGCAACCAAGTCTTTATCTACATTTTGTAATAAGCACAACCACAACAGAAGATTGCTTTATGCTTGACTACAGCCACATTTCCAGTTCTAGTTTTGACGCTCCTTTTCATTCCTTCTGTTCTATTCTATGGTGTCATTTAGTCTTGCCTTTTGCAGTTAGTATTTTTGACTTCATCCCAACTTTTTCAAGATATCTCAGTCCTTATCAACCCAAACCACTCCTGCTCATTTCACTTATCTCTGGCAGTTGTTTTAGTTTGGCAGCATTAAAATTTAACCATGTCCAGAAATGTGCTTTGGTGTTGTTTACTGAGGTGGTCAAGCACGTTCAAGAATGTACCCACCCATCACTACCAGAAAGTGAGTTGGACTTTATCTCCTTAATTCTCGGGCACATTTAACTACAAAAAACCCCAGTATATGTTACTGGCGTGGGAATTACAGACAGCTGGTTGTATCAGCAAGGTAGAGCACAGGGCTGGAAGAGAAAGGTTGATTACAGTCATAAGTGAGCATCACTGAAGTGATGGGGAAGGAGAAAAAAGCTCTATCATGCAAACCACTGCTCCCACCTTCCTACAAGCAGTGAAAAAGGCCCAAAGCACCCTGGTCTCTGAGACCTGTTGTCTCATATCCAGCTAAGAAGAGTCACAGTTTTTAACTTCTCTATGTGTTCCCTTTTGCAGGAAATCGTAATTTTACATGCACCATACTAATAATCAACAAGAACAAAACAACAAACTCACAAAAAGAAAACCCCAACAAAACAGACAAGACACTTAGAATGACTAACGAACAAAAAGCACACAAGGCTCAATCTAAATACGCTGATGTAAAATTTTGGATCACATGTTTAATATTTGTCTCCTTCCTCTCACTATTTGAGAAATATCATGGTTAAGTTTGATCACTAATTCCCATTAATGAATTAATTTTTCTTATTAATTTGCTCATTAATTCTCTTTTGTTTTTCCTCAGGGCTTAATTTTTCCCTTCCTCTCACTCCACAAAGGCAGTTTGTTAGTCTGAATGAAGCAGCATGCAAAGAAAGTGCTGTATGTGGTGGGATAAACTCCAGTGGGATATCAGTGAACGTGACACCAGCTCAGATGGATTTCAGAAGGTTGTCCACACACGCCATATGGGCCAACACAGAGAACAGAAAGCAGCAGCATGAAAACCAAAAGCAACATGCCCGAGAGCTGGAAAACAAAGGGAGAGAAAGGAGGCAACTGCAGCTATACAAATGGTAGCAGCGATGTGGAGCAGCAGCCCCTCACTGTATGTAAATCTACACCGTCACCTCCTTGCCATGCTGGGGACTCACGGACCTTGAGGGAGACTAGGGAAATGCCATTCCACAGGATGGCTGTTAGGACAGGATCAGTAGAAGTTGTTTGGTGTGACAAAATAGGCTTCAGAAAAGCCTGGAATACTAATATTGATTGATTTTGTTTCTATATGCTTCCCACCCCTAAAATCCCAGCATATTAAAAGGCTTATTACTGAAGAAGAGTGAAATCCATTCATAGAAATGGCTGAGTACAGGAACACCAGCTGTGTTTGAATACTATGGCATTAAAATTAACTTTACAACTGATTTTGAATCTGCTTGTTATAATAGCATAAAAGTACACACTGTAGCCTATTTCAGTCCTAATCTTAAAAGTACACAGAACCTCTGTGATTTGACATTTAGTTATGAAAGATATAGAGATAAAAAATAAAAGCATGTGCTTTGTTTGAGTTCCCTACTGAGAGGAGAGCTCTACCCACATCTTCATGAGATATTCCCTCCCATAAAGTTGAAGCCATTTACTTATTGAGTGCACAGTCCTTAATAGTGATTACACAATTTAGTATCTTTCCTGAAAGCTGAATTACCACGCTGTTTATGATGTATGCTTAGGCTCCCTGGTGAAAGGTTTATGGATTGTTATTTATAACTCTTCTCCATCTTTCAGAAATGCTTAGAGCAGCTTTATGAAGGATAAAGTGCCATTATGAAGAGGACAAAACTGAGCACAGGAAAACAGCAAAATTAATTAGATGACAATGCTTAACCAAAGGAATTGCTGGTTTTTCATGGGAGATATCTATACCAAAAGTTATAAGGGAGAAGTAAGTTTCATTTAAGAAAAATTTTGCTACCACAAATACTCTTCTTTAACAAATACCTTTGGAAATTTTAGGCTCAAATAAACCAAGACATCTTATTTATCTTGCAAATTATTGCAAGAGGTTTTGCTTAATAGTCTCTTCATGCTTTTGTTCTTTGGATTGCCATGCTCTTTGGCATCTTGTTAGCTATTGTCTGATGATCTAGCAGATAAAATGGAATAAGCAAGAGGAGCACATGCACACGTGTGTATCTGATACATTGCACAAAGGGCAATAGAAGAAGGAAGGCAGAAATCAATGTGGGGGAAAGGAGGAGGAGAGGGCAAGATAAAAAGATCAATGGAAAAGAAAAAAAGCAGAGGAAAAAAATACCAGTCAAAAAAAAAGAATGAAAGAAGGAAAAAAATGTAACACTAATTTGATCAAAAATGACGTGTTAAAGTTGTACAGTATAAATATTCCAGCTTAAATGTAATGGAAACAAATGAACAATGAACTAAAGCATCTAAGACACAAAAAAAGGAACAATATGAACACCAATGGAAATAAAACCCAGACATTTCAAAAGGTGTGTTTTTGACACAAATGTGTCAAATGTGTCAAAAAGTGACATCATGTAAAAATGTATCTCATGAGGAATCAAGTTTTTTTTGTGTTGTAAAAGCATCTGGACTAGGGCAGCCTTCTGAATTGGTTACTTGAACTCCTATCAGACATGAATCTGAAGGTAGTTCCAAGTCCACAATTTTATTACACGCCACACTTTTAATTTTAAAGGCTTCTGAGCACTGGAAAAGAATTCACCTTTACTCAGTAATCAATGCCCTCAACTTCAGTGGAGCAATTGCACAGCCAGGCATTTTATAGGATGCCTTTGGAGAATTTGGGGTCTGTAGTGCCAAGTTCATGCAAAAGGTTGAGAAAATAAGAAAGCATTATGGACTTAATAGTTGATGGCCTTAAAAGATCCCATTTAGATATAATACACACTGATTACTGACTACACGGCTTCTGAAATGCCAGGAGCACTGGGAAGCAATGATGAAGCAAAGAACAAAAAAAAGATTTCATTTCTACAGGAAACTACACCTCCATTTGAGTGCTTTGTTAATTACATAAGGATATTTCTGGGTTATTAAGAAAAGAGAGCTGAACATCTGATAGGTATGTTTGGGGATGTGGCGCTCCATCCCCACATTCTGTGGAGTGCAGCCTTCAGCAGAGATGCCTAAGTGCTACCTTATGCCTTTTGGTCCATTTCTGGATCAAACCCAGGCCCTCTAATTTACCTTGCATTAGCTTGCTACTTCAGGCAGAGCTAATGGCATCGGAGGTGATCCATCATTCCCACTGTGCTCTGTGAGTGGGAGGGAACATCTGAACTACTAAATGCTTGTCTCCTGCTCCTCTTCATCACAGCACACACCAAATGGGAGCAATTCTGTTTATAGCTAGAAAATTACAGTCTCTGATATTGTTAGGAGATTATTTATGGCAGATTTCCTTCCACCTGTGATGCTAATTGTGAACATTTAGAGCCATCACTCAGTGCAGCTACACAGGATCACCAAGTAATGAGGTAACATGCAGACAGACAGTTGGGCACCCACTCTGATACCTTTGTGTTTCTCATCCACAAATTCTTTGTTTACAAGGACAGAACAAAAAAATAAATGTTTTAGAATCAGCCTACTGATGTGAATATGGTTTTGATCCAAAAGTACACGGTACCCTTCATGCTGAGAATGAAAATACAAAGATGTTCTTTCTAAATACTGCTAAATATTATATCTTCTTTGACTCATGATTATCATTTGCACCCTAATCTCAAAAAGAACACTTTTATAAAATTTAACTGCTTTATTTTTTCTTTTCTAATAATTTACCTTTGGACACAGGCAGGTAGTTACATGCAGTATATTTATTCTCTTTTCATCTTTAGTTTCAAATTTCACAGAAAAGTCTTAAATTTGAGCTTTTATTTTTAGATGCGTCACATTACCTAGACCACATTGTCATTGGGACACTTTTTTTTTAATGAGCACAAAAGGCAGCTGGGAAATTACCCTTCCAGTGTCCGAACTGGTTTACCTGTGGTTCTACCTGTGGCAGTTAACTGTTTCAAATACATTGAATCTTACAGATGACACAGGCAAACAGAACATTGATTAGGCTTTTAGTCCTTTCCTTGGTAATATTATTTTTTGAATCTAAGAAGGTTTACTGCAGAATTAAGGAAAAAAAAAGAATTCCTAAGTGACTCAGGGCATCAGCATTGCACAGCCCCCCACAGAAAAGAATGCAGAATTTTGGAATTACACAGCTCAGTCTTGAACATAGGTGTAACAAAGCACAAGAAAAATAAAGCAAGTAGAGAGATAATACAATGAACACATTTTAAAAAGAAACCTTTCTGCCTGACTCCTTAGACACACACTGTGCTCTCTCACAGTAAGACAGTCAATGACTTGGTTAGAAAGCTCAGCCACAGGCCGGTTCACACAGCACGTGTGCCACAGGCCACACTGTCACCTGAAAAGAGCCGTTTAAGATGAAATAAAAGCAACACCCCTCATACAAGTTCTTTCACCTTCTCAGGGTTTTTTTTGTCACAATGGCTCTCTCCGTCATGTCTTAATTTCTGTGCATACATTTAAAAATATGAGCACTAGTTGTGACACACAGAGAAAAGCTGTGCCTCTACAGTTCCTCAGATAATTAAGTCCTTGAGCCTACAAAAATGGGGCAGAAATCTACCTGAAGATTTCCAGTTTGTGCAACAGGCTGGAAGGCAGCTGAGGGCAATCCAAGAAGCACCACTTAATCTACTGTGCACTGGATCCCAGTGCAAGCAGCACGTACAATATAAAGTGAATTACTGAAATATTGACTATCAATTCAGAATAGCAGAAAAAAGGGTTATTTCCATGTATTAGTCTAGAAGACTGCACCCTTAATACCCTCAATTACAAGAGAGGAGGACTGTTTTCCAATCAAAGAATAAACAGCTTCATTTATCTTGAAATGGTAATGTAAGACAAAGTATAACAATGTTCTATATTAGTAAAATACACATAGAAGCTCTAAGAAGCAGCATGACTAATATAATATGTTGCAGCACTCAGGGCACAGTTGTATTATAAATATTCATTCAAAGGGTAATTTATTATAGTAACATTGCACCTGCAGGAAAAACATATTCAGAAAACCTAAAATCTTTTAATGAATAATGAAGACAAACAACTTAAACACTATATAAATGTATTGGATGAATTAACTTTGTTACCTACTGATAAAAAAAGTTACACAGAATATTCCTGTGTTTCAGAAATTAATTCTTAATGACCACTATAGTCACAGGGCAATTATCTGGTTTTCTTTGTTCTCGTTCCAGTCTGATCACCTTCTTGGAAGACACAGGGACTTTTACATCCCATTCCAGCTATGACTTGCCGCAGCTCCTACACACGTTATCCTCACTCTGCCCTCCTCAGCCATCTCCAGCTCATGAGAAACTTAGAGATACCCCACGTTACCCCCAATTGGGTTTATGATCTCACACTCTGTAGTTCTGAATTTCCCTTCTTCATTGCTCCTCCCTTCCAGATCACTCAGTTTTTCCTACACAATATTCGAATCCTGTTCTACAGTGATTATTCCCTCCTGACTTTAAAAGGATATTTTGATTAGCATAAAGTAGTTTTATATAACTGCGTCAGTAATGAAAACCAGATAAAACTGGCTGTAAAAGAGCTCACTGAGGTAATCCAGCAGTAACATTCTTACTATCTCTTATATTCCTTTCTGGCACTATTTCAGAACTCTACCATGCTCTTCGCCCACTTCACTATTTTGTATTAAGCAAGTCTTCCATACTACACCAACCCTTCTGTACTACACCTTCCTCCAGAACAATGACTCAGTGTTCTCCTCAAGCCCATGGGCAGCCAGCTAAAAGACTGAATTTTTGTTCAAATTGTAATTTTTCAATGGCTCTGTTAAATCAGAGATTTCATTGTCTTGAGCCTCTATCATACACAAAAATAATAGTGACCACCATTTCCTCATGAGACAATTCAACAGAAATTCAATCAGACTTTCATTAACATAAAGCTAAAGAATTAGAATCTTACACCAAATTATATCACTGTCTGCTTTTTTTCAGCAATATTTTCCTGCAATCATGGATGTATAAAGAGGCAAAATAACAAATGATCATCTTGTCCTGCTTGCAAATTTTTAGCATTAATATTCATTCTGCTAAGAGAACATTGTTCCCAGTGGACTTGCTAGGCACACTCACTTCCAGCCCCAGATTTGAAGTTTTTCCAGAGGGTGCTCCAATCCCAGTAAGCATTAAAAAAGTTATTGCATCACAGTCTCAACCATAAACAAGGCCAGGACGGTGGAAGTATGTCCTTTCCACTAACTCCAAATCCAACCAAAATCCATACTATAAACAGTGGGTATGAAAGAATTATACCAAGAATTACCTTTATATCGTCCTTTTCCACTTGACAACTTTGTCCTGATTAAATAAGCGCTCTAGAAACTTGTAAAGAGTTTCCATACATCCAGAACCCCAGCTGCAATAGGAGGTACAATTTGCACACCTAGAACAGCTGGCCAGATATGCTACACATGTACATCAGCTGTGCCAGATGTACGTACTCTGTCTGGAACACTAGGGAACCATTGCACCCGCACACAAGCCCAGTCCTTCCTAGCTCAGGCACTTCAGACCAAGTAAACAGCAAGTTACAGTTTGATAATTCACCCTGACTGTTCCATTTATTCCCCATTTTAAACATGTTTGGAGCCAGTATCAAAAATTCTCAAAAAAATACCCATAGTATTTGAAAGTCTTTGCCTCCCTAACTAATTGTGACCTCAATTTTCTATTTTTCCTCTCCATAGTCAAAGTAATTTTAATTCATTTAACATTTAAATATAAGAACAGTAATTGATCATACTGTGACTTTGCTTCCAAGTGATCTTTTCAGCAAGGATGTAATAGGAGAAATAGACCATATGGATGACCAAGGAAATGGCTGTAGTCAGGCAGGAATGGGCATGTTGGAAGCCAACATGAGAATGGAGAAGTCTGGCACATCCTCCAAGGGGAGTGAACGTCTCATTCTGCCTTGACAGGCAGACACTGTGTACACACTGCCCGTGTCTGTGACACCAGCTGGGTTGTGTGTTCCACTCACTGATCTCACCACTTAATGTGCCTGGAGGAAATCACATGGCTGAGGAAATGCCAGGGGATTTTGATTTCTGTTTTATTTCTTTCACATCTTGCAGGTGTGGAAACTGGAAAATTTCATTTGCAATTTCATAGTCCCTTTCCCAGGATTTTGTGCATGTATGGGCAGGAAAATAAAGTCCAGCAAATCCTTGCTTCTCAGCAGTGGGGCAACTTCCTGGCAAATCTTTGTAGTAGTTCAGGCTGTATTCTGTCCTCTCTTCTCTTGCTTGTCCCACAATTGCTGTGGTCCTGTTGCACTTTATAAGAGGTATTTTTGTTTAAGAGGTGAACAAGTTTTTAGTTCTTGGGGGGAAAAAAGCTATATTCCAAGTTTTCATTAAGGTGTTGCGAGCCACAGGTTTCCTCTGTTTTAATCACTCCAGCTAGTGTGGCGGTGTGGCAAGAAAATAAGAAGAGAAAATAAAAGAAGAAAAACCACATCACCAGCACCTAAGTAGGAATTGTCCCCCAGCTAGGGTGACAGCCATCTCAGGTCCTGCATTGATGGGGTGAGTCCCCTTCCCGATCCCTATTGGTCCCCTGATCCCTTGTCCCTCCCTGTTTCTCCCTCATTGGTTTATGCCCCATCACCCCACCGACTGGTCCTCCCCTCAGTATAAATACTGTACCCTCCATTTTGTCTATGCTCTTCGGTCCTTGGTGGTCTCCGGTGCGTGGTGATCCTGGGACCATGTCGCCACCAGAATAAAGCCTTGGAACCCCATGCCGAAGGCCCCTCTCGTTCCTTCACCTCTGCCGGCGCTCCCCCAGAGGGAGCCTGCTCCGTTCCCAGCCTGCGGACCAGAGGATGTCTGCAGGGGGAACGCTGAGCCAGGCTCCCCTGGGCTCTTTCCTTTATTTTGACTGCAACAAGCTAGAGCTAGGTCATGACACAGAAACATTTCTAGGAAACTGTTAGCACTTCCTGGACTGTAAGAAAATGCTGTTCCATGCTGTTTAGGATCAGCTTTCTTCACACAATCAAATCAAATCAAATCAATTACACTAATACATGTAAAAAAGCAGCAGCAGTCTCTCTGAAAAAGCTATCTTGCAAGGCTTAAAACTTGCAGCAGCTGCTGAGCTGCTCTAGCATTAGCTGCTGCCATGCCTAACCTTGGCAGAGATAAAAGACTGTAAAAGAAACTAAAGTAGATGGTAAAACAGGTTTAGAAATACGAAAAGGTTATATTACTTTTTCCACTCATGAATTTATTCCAGTATTTGAATAGATTAGCATAGGCCACCAGCAATAGCGTTGGCCCATAAGCAGGCCGAAGATGAGGAAGTCATGTAAATTACCTGCCACTGAAAGTAAAAATTATTTAAGCCTTAAAAACACTTTACAAGATTTCAGCAAACACCACTGTCTCTGCTGGATGATAATGAGAGCTCAGCTCCACGAAGTGGTAGTTTTTTCACAGAAGGTGCTTTAGCAAGTAATTCTATCCCTTCACCTGGCCTTCCTTTATTCTTAGGAATAAAGATTTTTTATTTGGGGTAAGGATAATCAGTAATGTTGTTTCATTCAATACTATGTAAAATGCATTTGCCATTATCTGTTTTAAATAGGTGAATTCAAAAGGCCAACAAAAGCAAGTGAAGTGTTTTCAGTCCGTTGATCATTTTGAGACAAACTGGAAAACTGCCTGGATTCAACCTGATGGCAGATGTATTTATTCTCTACTTGCTTGTTCCAACACAGCAAAACAGGAGTTGATGTGCTGCTTGCATTTCTGCCTGGGGGACCGAGGCTTTCTATTGTAGTTAATGGACCATCTACAAACAGAAAATTAATTTGGCAAGAACTCGCTGATGTTGTGGCAATCAGAGGAGCATAGTCCATTTTGAAAGTAATTAATCCAGCCAACAGAGAAATAAAATATCAGTTGTTTGGAGCACAAGAACTTCGACACGGAAAGCAAGAGAAACAAAGCCTTTTGAAAAGAGTTTAGCTGCAGAGGGACACGTTACAGATTGGAAATGGTGCACACAAAAGAGTAGTTAACATTTTCAGTTATGGAGCAAGGCTGAAATGTCAGTGAAATAATATGCACCTTGCTTTGTTTAAAGCTGTGTTGTCTAGAAAAGTGCCTTTTCTGTAGCTACCCACATACTCACGGTTTCCTGACAAAAACGAGGGGCATGTTTCTTTGAAAAACCCACTTGATAAACTACTGGAATCATTTGCTTTCTCAGGTTCGTACTTGGGGATTTCCTTACTGTTAGTGTATGGTCACCAAGAGGACAGGGAAGCTTCTGATAAGAGCAGCAGCACATTCCACTTCTGTGTGCATCCATGATTTCATGAAACAGACATGTCCTTGATGCCAAGACTTTTGCACATTTGAAACTCCAGATTCACACAGTTGCAGAAAATTTCACTGGCAGGTTCTTCCAGAAAGGGTGCACGTTTCCAGCAAAAATGGGTTTCAAAATCACGCACCAGTCATGCTAATTAAACATCCACATTTAGAAACTGAATTTGTCAAAGCAGTAATGGGGCACTATTGGATAATGAGGTGAACAGCAGGAATACTGATGGTTTTCTTGCCTAAGAGTGGCATGGTGGAACTGCAGCTAAAATTCTATTCTATAAAATTTTCTTAGATCTGTTTTTAAAAATACATCTCGAACATAGCTATAAAAATAATTTTATCAAAAGGCTTGTAATCAGCATACACAAAACAATAGAAGACTGAATTGTCAGAGAGAGGAAGGATGTGCATGGACAGCCAGCTGCCTGAATTCCCCCTGCTTCCATCAGGACCTTCAATTCTGCTTTGAGCAATAAGCATAGAAGACAAGTTTAATACTCAAAAAACCTTACGGTCGTATCTTCTCCCATTTTAGTCCTCACACAACTCTTAACAATTCTGTATGTTGACTCCCTCTATACTGACCCTTTAATTTGGCTGACAAGTAGGTGAAAATAATGCTTATTGAACCTATGGACTCATATAAGAAATGAATGAGAGCAGTTTGACACCTTTCACATCCCATGCTTCAACTCAAGCAAAGTTCCACCTGAGGGCTAGAAAAAAATAAGACAGTGAAGCTGTTGGTATGTTTTGGCCTATAACATCCTCATTACTGGGGACGATACATCAGCAAATAAGGTCAAAATTTCATCCGATAGTGTTAAGCTTTGCTAGGAAGAACATCTATTTTTAAACAGAGCAAAAGTGGAAACTTTGAAACATAAATATTCAATTAATAAAGATGTTTTAGGGATTCTTTTTTTCTTTTCGTTTCACACAGAACTGTAACTAAATATGGTCTCTGATCTCTCACCATCAATGGAAAAAAATGCCAGAACACAAAGTTTTACTCTTTAGGACACAGCTTCATTCTCCAGAGAGGCACCGACTAAAAATAACCTGTTGATCAAGCATGGATTCGCAACTCAGCTTTTCTTTGCTAGACTGTGAAATATACTTTGATGAAACTAGCTACTTAGAAGTTTTAAAATTAATTTATATATAAAGACAAAAGCATCTTCCCTCAAGGTAGATGCAGTGAGACACCATGAATTCATCAAGGGGCACTCTCTCTGTGCTCCTCACTCTATCCACTCCAGCTTTCTCATTACCCTCTGAAGACATGCATACCTTCTCTCATTAAAAAGTGGCAGAAAATTACATTTAATAGTCTGACTTCTAATGAAGAACTCACATCCAGCCAGCCAGAAGGAAGAGATTACCAAGCAACTTTGGGAATAACAACCATTAAATCAACCTAACATTGATTCACTTTCTTGCAACAGAATTCATCACAATTGGATTTATGGCCACATAAGGCTCAGAGTCAATCACTTCACAGGAGGCCACAGTCTACTAAAAGATTAGTACCCAGAGGTCAGGAAAGAAAGAGTCTCAACTTCTATCTCATGGGTTGGTTAACGAATTTAAAATGTCTTTTCAGGCATGAATCAGCACAGGCACAGATGCACAGATTTGGCTTACACTCAAGTAGAGGAAAATGCATTTGCAGACAGTACATTTGTAAAGTAAGTACACAGCATGTATCCTAATTGTATAAACCCAACATAATAGCACAGTGAACCTGAGACAATAGTGCACAGTTTACGTGACAGGTTTCTCCATCATCTGAGTGCCAAGGTGCCTGAAGAAAACGGTGCTAGCATTAAATAAGGATATATTGCTCTTACTGAGTTGCTAACAGACGTTATGAAATGACTGTGTCCAGTTATGAAACTCACACTTATAAGCCACAATGCTTATAAATAAAAGAACAACGAAAATGTCATATATTCTGTAGTCACTTACAGAAATATGTCAACATGGGCATTCTGCCCATAGATGCTCAGATACAACTCTCTCTAGACTGAAGGCAAAAGCTTGAGCAGGCACGCAGATATATGCATAAATGTACTGTTGAGAAATACTTTGGTATGTAGACCCTAAAACGCTGAGGTTCTAGTCCATACAAGTATCTCAGTGGTGGCTGAAAGGTTTGTCTTAGAGAAGTTTTGGTGATTAAGCAGCTCTACAATGTGTTGAACAAAAGCTATGTAATTAAAAGAGGACTATGAAGGCTGGAGTGAGGAAGAGAAAGGGAAATCCAAATTTCCTATTTTGTCTAAGCAGAGCCATGCACCTATTTGCTTTTCTTCCTGCTGCAGGACAATTGCTGTTCTTTCCTGGGTTTTTTTGTATTCTACTCTAACAGACTGTCAAAAAGTAAAGACAACAAAAAGCACAAACAACAGCAACAACAAAAACCCAAACAAAGCAAACAAAAACCCCCATGAAAACTAAACCAAAATCAGACCTAAACAAAACACCCACATCACAACCCCAAACTAACCACCATTCAGGCATTCCAGAAAAATCCATGTGTCACAGAAGTGAGAAAGGCTACAGCTGGGAGCTTGTCAAACTACAACACTCATCACAAAAAAAGAACATTGGAATTATGTAAGCAATTACTACATTTAGTAATAAGTGCTCTGCTTAATGGAAGTCTTTGTACAAACAACAAAGACAGGTGTAGACTGATGTCTTCAGCCACCCCAGAAATGTCTAGAAATAGCATCCAAACTATCAGAAATTTACCCCACTTCTGTTGTGACCATTCCCTAGGGAGACAATTTTGAATTTGAAAATTATCCGTACTGAATACAGAGAATATACCATACAACAGAGAGGACAGAGCTTGCAAACATCTGGGGTTTGTTTCTTTAATTTTCGCCTAACTTTAAATATTAAACTTCTTGGCAAACAAACATTCTAATAAAAACAGGCTCCTCATTAAATCTTCCTCGTGCATATTTTATTTGAAAACCACTCCTCTTTCTACTCAATTCTACAAAAACTTATTCATACAAATTCTATCCTATAACATCCTAGCCTAGAAAAATGATATATTTTGTTAGAAAAATTGAAATTTATATTTTTAAAACTGACAGCAGTTTAAATGTGAAAACCTTAAACTTAGTCTTCTCTCTGCAACCATTTTATCAGGCAAGGAGAGAAGAAATCACCCAAGCATGCTGCCAAGCAAATTAATATTTTTAATTAAAATCTTATCTTCTAAAAAATTGAGTGCTTATTAATGAATTCAAACATGTTTATAGAATGGATTTTGATTGTGCATGTTTGCTCTTTCTTGGCTGACGAGCAAATGAATCTAATATAAAATTAAAGTCTTCATTATTGCTGCGCCTCTTTCCCTACTCAGCATTCTGCTGTGCCACAGCTCCCTCCTGCACAGGAACACTTCTGGGGAAATCTCATATCAAAAGGGAAAATTTGTGTCTCATATTTAAGCCAAGCATATTGAGTCACAAAGCACCCACTGATTGCTCTCCTGGTATCCACAGCATCTTGCTAATGGGCATCAATGCTCAAGGATCCCTGTCAGAGCCAGCCAGCTGGGAAAAGAAACAGAACTTCTCCCTTTCTCCAATTCAGGGCCAATACTTCACACTGCCCCCTGCAGTATAGTTTAAAGCATTATTCTAACTTTTGAAGCAAGTATCTTTGTTTTAGTTAAATTTGACTTCTTTTTTTTTTTTCAATATGCTTCTGCTCTAATTTGCTATTACTTGTAGAAAAAAAAAATAAGTGAAATTCCTTCTGCTTATAACACAGAAACCTGGAAAGCTCCTGGAATGAGTAAGTATGGCCACAACAGAGATGCTGCTCGGCGTTAGGGCTGCATGGGAAATATTTCAGCTTCATGTGCCTTCCTGAACGTTATCAGCAACAACCTGACTGGGGAAAAAACTTGAATGGCAGTTGGAACTTCACTGATTTGTGCAGAGCTTTCAACACCTTCCTTTCTAAGTACTAAACACAAGTACACACTCCAAAATACACACATGCAAACAGGGTTCTCTATGAATAGCAATTTTGTTTTGTTTTTTTCTTGGGGTGGGGGGGGTTGTTGGGGTTTTTTTGTTTGTTTTGTTTTGGGTTTTTTTTGGGGGTTTTATTTGTTTGGTTGGTTTGGTTTTTGTTTTTCTTTTTCACGTTTATGGATTTAAGGTCAAGCTTCCCAACATGCCAAAAAAATCGAACAATTTCTGAGGGAAAAACACTCTTCCTTTAAGCTACAATTAAATGAATAGGCTATTTTCAAAAGCCAGCTTCACTAGTACCACCATTCTATCATCTCCGTGGCAAGGCATCTAATGAGCATCTAATCACTCTACACTGCTAGAGGCCCTGGTCATCCCACTCAAGGTACCAATTTCTCACCTCAGAACGAAATAATGGATGGCAGTGGGTGCAGAAGGAGTTTGCAGGCAGAAGCACTTTCTGAACCACAGCAGCTATGGAGCTCTGTTGAAATCTGCTGTGGTCATGAGACAAACTCTAGTTTCTCAAGACCGGAACATGTAACATCAGAGTTATGTATCTGGCAAGAGATTTTGTTTCTTCCTTATTGAAAACCCAAGGTACAGCTTATATCTGGCCACTGAATGAAGTGGGGACAGCCCTGTGCAAGTGTCCCGACATGTAATCTGCGTGAGCTGCAGCAACATCCTTGCAAATCTCAGAGACGCAGCCCTGGCACCCACCGAGTCCTGAGACTGTCCCTGCTGCTCTGGAGCCCCACACACAAGAACTGGCAGGAACCTGTACCAGAGAGAGCAGCTTCCTTAGTGTATAAAGCTCAAACTTGTTAGATTAACCTAAGAAATAGAGTTAAAATGGACACAGAAAGGAAGCACCTTTCTGCTTCAATAACACAAATAGTATTTGATAACCACATCGTGTAATACAAATGAATAAATTCAAACCTTTGGTCTGTTTTTCAGAAGCTCAATAACAGAAATGTAGAAGTTATTTCAATTATACCCAAAGGAGCCATAACAACATATCAAAAGAAAAATCCCTATCCAAAAAGCTCTTGGATGTAAATAGGAAGTATTTCAGCAAAATGATAGACAGTATATTACAAAACTATTTTTCTTAGTCTCTGTTTTTAAGACTTTGGTTGTTTGGGTTTTTTTTCAACTCACTTCTTAATTTTTTGTTAGAGTTGGAGGAACTTGCTCCTTTCACACAGATGCAAAGCCTTTGTATTCAATTCTGGGGTAGGCACCTACAAAGTATTCAATTTTTCACTCTTTCAGCAGAAGCAAGACCATACCAACATTGTCAAAGAAACAGTGCTAAACTCAAGATTATATGTAGGTTTAAAAAAAGAATTAATATGAAGTAATGAACGCCTCAAAACTTGAATTTAATTGGCAAGTGCACCTCAGAGCAACTAGGAAGCATGTATTTTCAGTTTCCATCTCTTACAACTTAAAAGCATCCCCAAGAGCAAGCAGAGGCTGTTTTATATTCCAGGTACTTACCCAGATCATTAATAGTATTGTGGAGATCAATACTTGTGAAATCATATAAGGTTTAATTCCCTACTCAACTCCTCTGAAGCAGTGTCATTGCAATAATTCAGATGCACAACAAAGAGGAGAGCACAATCTTATCTCCAGCTCCACAGCTTCAGGTAACTAAATTCTGTATAAAATAAATCCACTACAGCTGTTTCTACAAGTTCACAAAATGTCTGGTGATTGTCTTTTTTCTCATAACACCAGTTTTAAGCACCTGATCCAAATCCCACATAAGTCAATGGAGCTCCTTCTGTTTACATCAACAGACTTGGAGTGGAAGTCCAAGTCAGATTCTCAGTTATTTCTGCAGACAAGTACAGAGCTTAGCCAGGAAAAAATAATCTATTTCCTCAGGAATTCAGGTCAGTGGGAAAACTGGAAGACTGCTGGTAGATTATTTTTCTTCTAATTCACTCCAGCTTCCTGTAGCCCAACAGAAAACCCTTGGCACACGCAATAGATGTGTGCACTGAAACCCCAGAAGAAATCAAAACAAGGCAGTGAGCCGTCTCTGAACTTACTTCTGCTACACGGTGCTGAGCAAGGCAGAGACTTTCAGAACAATATAAACAAGTTAAGTTCAGAGAATAACATAGGCAAAAAAAATTATAAAGAAGAACAACAAACACTATGTTTTCTGAGAGCACGCCACAAAGTAAATGAGAAGTGTCTGGTGAAAGGTCTCTCTGCCAAATGATTTAGATTGACAGAACCTCCAGATATTTTTTTATTTTTAAGATCATACATTGCTAATAGTTTTCTACTTAGTCATTTTAGACACACAAAATCCAAGAGCATTGTAACAAAACACATAAGTAAGATACACACAAACTCGTCCTCTAAACCATTTAAATACTGACTAAAAAAACCCCTCTGTGCTAACAATGTATCTACTTTCATACACATAGAAATCATATCTCAAAACTCACAGTTTTGAAGTATTTTTCTTTTAGAGTCTTCAGGTAATTACTTATCAAACAACCCTCATGCTCCAACCAAACTTGAAATCAGGCACAGAGCTGGGAAACAGAACAGGCAAGAGGGGGAAAAAACCAGCAAAACAAGCAATGAAGGTAACAGGTGGGAGTACATTAGTACAAAAATAACCCAAACAAAATCCTCATTGATGTACATTTGTTCCATTACTGATCTATCTTTAGCTTTACTTTGCTCTCACTGTTTATTTTTGCCTTTGCTTAATTCTCTCTCAAAAATGACATCTTTTCCAGGAAACACACAGAAACGCTCTCCAAGATCAAACTTGATGGATGAAAAGGAGCCATGTGACATGATATTGTGAGAGAAGGAAGTAGGTTTGACAACTTGGGAAACAAAAGGTGTCATCCAGGGAAGTCATGCACTAGCAAATTTAGGTGACTTAATAAAAGAATATACTATGGTTTAAGAAAGCATTTTAAGAGGCAAGAAGCATGTGGTGTCAGCAATGCCAATTTACTGTGGTCATCCTGTACTTTATAGTATGCTAGTGCTTTACCAACAGCAAAATCATTTAGATAAGTGCAAAGAGTATTGTGGAATATAAACCAGATGTGACAATTTTATATTAAAACTAAAAATAAAGAATGCATTAGGAAGAAAAGTGAAATACCAGGAAAAAGAGAACATTTAATTTATATATGGTACGCTTATATTATGGTCAAGTCCGTAATATTTTCTGTGAATTTTTGAGATTAATTTAGAGTTTTCTAATAAGAAGCCCACAAGCTTCAATACAACACCTGCAGAAACTTCCACAAGATTGTCCACAGACAAATCTCAAAATAGCTACAAAGACAGGTTTCAGTCACCTAAAATTTAGGTTTAAACTAGTCTTAAGCAAGTTTCAAAAAAAGGCTCCAACAACTAAATTTGCACTCACATATGGAAGGAATTTCATTTTAACGTAAGTGTCCTCAGATGAAGCCCAAGCCTTCACATTTAAATGAAGTGACTAAGCAGGATGGTAAACACTGAATCAGATGACGGCAAAGAGAAATGCACTGAGAGGCAAAGAACACACCTCTAGTACAGTGAGAAATTCCAGCTAATCATTTGCTACATGTTCCCAATTTCTGATGTTGTCTCACCTTTTTTCACTGTTTTGCCATAAAAGCTACTAAATCAACATGCCCGGTGTAAGGCAAAACCAGTCAACCATTTAATAAGTGTGTTGGTGTTGCACGGCCT
>VWZT01010444.1:1187801-1212773 GCA_013397055.1 Pachycephala philippinensis | reverse complement strand
GCTGCGAAGCCCCGGCCGTCCCCTCCGCGGGTTACCTGCCCGGCCCAGGTGGGGCGGTGCAGAGCGGAGGAGGCTGTTTTGGAGGTTGCCGCCGCTTCTGATGGATGTTTTGTGTGTGTTTGCCTCCGCTCCCGGGTTCTCTTTCATCTGAGGACGCATCTGGCTCGAGCTCTGTTAAAGTATCTGCCTTCTGGTACCGTTCGTAGATAACAGAAAGAAACCTGAGCCCGAAAGGCAATTCCCCACCTTCTTCCACCTAACGTGACCTTCTCGGGCGCCTTTGAAGCTTTGCTGGTGCTCCGGCGATGATGGCAGTGGTGGGTTCCCTTGGGCTGTACTAAGAGCCTCTTGTTTTCTTTTCCCTTTCTTCTTAGAGGCATTTCATCTTTAAGGGCCGGCTGTTCGCGCTCACTTTTATACCCACCGAAGCGATCAAGAACCATGTTGTCTGGTGGAAGAAGTGCGTTTCTGTGCCTTGGAATGATCCTGAGCTTTTGGAGCTCCGTGAGTTGGATGCCTGTTGGAGGATGCCCGCATAAGTGTACGTGTATTGCTTCCAACGTGGATTGTCATGGACTGGGACTCAAAACTGTACCGAGGGATATTCCCAGGAATGCGGAGAGACTGTAAGTACAAACCGTTAAGGGCTTTCGAGCACTTGTGGGAACACCTGGGACGAGTTTCCCAACACCTGCCTATCAGTGCAGAGTACTTGGGAACAGGAGTTTCAGCAATCCAACACGGATTAATGTTTTCAGGAGGGAAGGGGAGGAGCTTTTCAGGAGTTCCAGCGGTCCTGCCGCTGTGCCTTTGTACAAACGATCGGTTTCAGAGTTTCACGTTAAGTTTCAGCTGCCGCCTGATCGGGTTTTGCAGTGACTTGCTTGAAATGGAGTTCGGAGCTGTACCTGGAGTGCTCCCGGCTGTAATCACTGTCAGTGCAAACACCAATTTAATATGCAATTAGAAACCTGGATGTTTTCACCTGGCGGCTGGTAGCAGTTTCTCCCTACTTTCTCAGCATGGTGATTTCATCACCATGGAAAACCGACTGCTTCCATAAACTAATTCAAATGGAGAAGTCGCATTAAACAGCTTCTAATTTCTGTTTTAAACTGCTGCGGGGAAGCTGGTTATTCCATTTTTAATCTGCTTCAGGGTTTATGATAGCAATGTAACGCTGTGGGGAGCACGGAGAATAATGAATGCGCTCAGAGCAAATCCTCTGCATTGTAAGTTCTCCGGAGCTTTTTTAGCTGACTGTTTTTACTCGCTTAGTGAGTTCCTAGGGAGAAAGCTGAAAGCAAACTTGAGTTTTCTGATAGAGTTCTGGCACTCGCCCGGTGCAGGGGACGGCGTCTGTGACGTGTGTTAATGCATAGCAGATGGCACATCTCAGAGAATGCCCGGTGCTAGATAGGGACATGTCCCGGGAGGAATGTTAAACAGAGCTTCAGCCGGGCTCCGCACGGCGCTCCGGGGCTGACCCCAGGAGAGTGCAGTCACTTGTGCCTTAGGTGGATTAGCCCATAACTTCAAATGTTTTTGAACTTGTAAGCAAATGCTGTAGATTGTATGGCCTGACTTCCTGTTTTATTTCCTTCTGGGTCATAGACTTGGGGAAACTTCAAATTCTCAGGCAGTTTTTCCTCCGAGGAAGAAAGCTGGATGAAGTTACTAAGCAAACAAAGTTTCTGTGCAAAGAGCACTCCTAAAGGCTAAGTTCTATCCCAGAATGAAATTTTATAGAATCCTTGGCTGTTTCTAAATGCATTTTATAGTGCTGAGAGCTCTTAAAGGATAGCAATATGCAGCTTTCTTACTACACTGTTCTACAACCTTTAATGTTTTGTGGCCGTATCAGCCCTCCTTTTAACCTCAGCTGTGTGAGCAATAGCTTTCAGATGTCAGTGCTATAGAAACCTTAACTTCTGTGCCTGCAACTGCGCACTCTAAAGTTGATGGGTAGCAACCTGGCATTTCAGAGCCAAAAACCCCCCAACCCTGAAACGACAAACCCCAAAACAAACCAGCACCAGGGGAGCACGCCAAGCCAGTCAGAGTGTGTGTGATAACACGGGAGGTTTGAGTGCTTCACTGCTGAGGTGTTTGAATGGTTTAAAGAGTTAAAGGGGAGTATGAAACTTTTAAGTTACAGGTTAAAATGATTCACAAGCACGAGGTTAGTTGGCCACCTGAGAATCATTTCATAAATGGTAATTTGTTATAGCTGAAGTTTTAGGGGGGCTGAGTTCATGTTGTTATTGGGTTTCATTTGCGAGAACGAACATCACAGAGATGTGAATTTCCCTTGCCTTCTGCAGAAAGCTGAGCCTGAAGAAGAATGCTCTTGGTCTTGGTATGTTAAGTGTTAAAAAGAATGAAGGAGAGCATAATCACTGTCTTGGTCTTGTTCTTTTTGGTGTTATTTACAGATTTAAATTTTAGATTAATGGCTGCAAAAAGAACAATGGTAGCGATTTCACAATGTTCAGTTTGAACATTTAACCTCAGAGATACCACCACTGATAAATATGAAATGTAGCTGTGTTGGATGGTTTGTTTGGGTTTTTTTACATATATAAATAGTGTATTGTTGGATCATTGTGGCTGAAACCTTGTGGAAATAGGATATAGAAGGTCATGTAGTAACACTTTAATCCATAATTTAAATACTGTTTTCAGTTTTCATCCTGCCAGTCCATTGTGAGCCTTTCTCTGTTTTTATAGTGTTCACCAACATCTTCATTACAACTGTATTTTAAAGCTCGTATTAGTTCCTTCAAATCTAGATTTCTGCTAATTGCACTAACTTGGATTTTCTAATGTAAGCACTAGAGAGAAAGAGACTCTATTCCTCTGAGTCTAAATTCTGCTCATAGGTGAAACATCAGTCAGCCACAGGATATATCAGAGTATCTCATTTTTCCCTGTGGTCCACAGCAACCTGTAACTATTTATGGCATAACAGTGGGTTGATGTGTAATCTTCTTACTCGTATGTTTGGCTTGTAAATAAGACCAAATTGATTTTATCTGAAATGACAAAAATATTTTTAATCTCGGAGAAATGTTTATATGTTGGGAAAATAATTTTCACAAGTTTCTTGATGGCCACACACGAAGTGCCTTTTTAAACTGTTGTGCTCTGGAAAGGCATTTATTTCTCTCTGCATTCTCCTGAGCTAAAAAATTCCGCATACCTGTTCAAGTCGGAAACTTTTTGCTTTAATTAGTAGGAGATCTAATGGCACCACTTAAAATATTTTGCCACCAAGCTTTTAGAGTTATGTTTGGACAAATGTTACAGATTGTTTGGGCTGGTGGAGCCAAGTTAAATATTATTCAAATTTGTGTTAATATGAAACCCGGGAAAACTGAAAATATAACATTAAGGAAACAATGGGAAATATCTTTAGGGGAAAAATAATTTCTTATTGAGAAGTTCTATTAAATGAACTAGCTTTGACTACTGATTCTTCATGAGAAATGAGATGCATGCTTTCTTTTTTTTCCTGAAGACTTTGAAGGTGTGGGTTTGTACCTGTGTTTTCTTCCTTGAAGGAAATCCACAGATTAACCAATGATCACAGAAACAGAGTTATAAAACAATCCCATACTTTTATTTATTTTTTTCCACAGATTCATCTTTAGTAGTAGCTTTGCAAATATAGCAAGCAGTGCTAGGTCTGTGTTGCAGTTTTTACCTTGTTATTACATTCTATGATAGTCTTCTAATTGTGTGGTTGAGATGGGAGCTTTGGCTCAGCTCTCGTGAAGGGCTAAAAAGAGGTGAAAACTGTCCTGCTGCACAATGGGATTACTCAGTCTGGAGAAAAGAAGTGGTGAAGCAAATCCTTGTCACTTCCAGGAGTAACTTCTAATTATCTTTATTCTGGAGAAGGAACCCTCAGGATGGCCATCCTCTCACACAGGAGGAGAGACATGAAAATAGGTCAAAGACTTTTCCTCAAATTGCCAAATGTGATGCTGCACAGAGGCCCTCGAGCAGGACGGTGGAGCTGACCTTGTGGTTGTTGTATTTATTGATCCATTTCATCCTTGTGAAGCAACCTAGTACTGTACCAAAAATAGAAGTTGATAGAATTTTTGTGTTCTGGAGAAAAACTAGTAATTTATTAGATAACTTCTGTGCTGGGCACAGCGATTCTCTTAATTTATCTGTGCAACTGATAAGACATTTTGACCTAAAAAAGGAAGAAAATTTAAGGATATGTAAATACATCCATGAGAATCCCAAATGTTTTACCTTTGTGAAATGTTCCTTAGGATTGCTTCCTCAAACTCCATTAATCCTTCAGTTCTTGGATGTGATTATTTATCACATTTCCTTCAGTGGAAATGTTTTCTATAGATTTAAAATATTACACATGTGGCTCTTTATAACACTTAATAATGCTGATAGTCATGTTTAGTTTGAGATGATGCATAAATGCAGTGAGCAGATCAAAGCCACCTCCCTGACAGTTGTGTTCCTCAGCTCTGAAAGGAACGAGTGATACGAGAAACTGCTCAGAAGTCTCCTGGGTCAGTGTCTGCTCTGTTTGAATGTGAAGCATGAGCCTTTGTGTTTTTCCTCCCATTCATGCCTGGTTATCTCCCTGTCTGTTAGCAGCACATTATAGATGTATGAAAGCTTCTTTGGAGAATTTAACCATGTTTGAGTTCTTGATGAGTTTATGTTTGGTGGCTTAGGCTCTGGTTTAATTGATAGCTCTCCTCTGTTAGTCATTGCTTTGTTTTGTCTGTCATTTGAAGGATTCTTTACCTTGCTAAATTGATAAAGCTTGCAAGACTAATCTGTTCTGTGCTTTGTCTGAGCAGCTAAATTGAGTGTGTCCACATTTAGGTGCAATTTAGAAGCTTAGTCATCTGCTTACTCCTGAGTTTTCATGTGGTCTGGGGTTTCTGTTACACAAATATATTATTATGGTGGTTTTGGCCTAGGTGCATGTAGCTGCTGAAGTTGCACTGGCTTGTAATAAGTCTTCAACTTCCTCAATTCTGTCTCCAAATTAAAGCTAAGCTCCTGTCTTGAACGCTTCCATATTCCTGCAGAAGGCGATGTTAAACACATGCAAATATAATTATACAACTCTTCCACTGACATTCTGCCTTTCTAGAGTTCTTCCCACTAGGGATTACCACTCATTTGTTTGTAGTAATAGTCTCCAAAACCTTGCACGGAGCATTTCTCAGATATTTTTTTCCCTAGGTCATGTGTCCGTAAGTCGATGTGCATGGCTTTGGCTTGGAAAAGCTTGCTCTTGGAGGGACTGATCCTGGGAAAACTTGACAGAATCCCTAATTTAATGGGGCTACTTCCCTTTACTAATGTCATTCTGACTAGCTGTGCTTGAGTGGACCTTGGCATGAACTTTGGTGGGATCAGTCTGGTACTATTCAATTTGTTACATAGTTTTGAAGTGATGGCAGCAGGAAGGAGGACGAAATTAGCTGTTGTAAATTGGTAGCTGCAGAAGCAAGTAGTGGCCATTGTCATGTTGCTTGTATTTATTTGCACAAATTTGGATTAGATTTTGTGATGAAAGAGACCAGACTACTTCCTGCAGAACTTTGTAATGAGCTTCTCTGAGACTATTTACTTTTATTCATATTTTTACTTTTGCAGCTGAGTATCGATTCATGCAAAAGAATTAGGCCAAAGGAAAATTGCTTCTCTAAAGAGCAGCTGTTGTTTTTTAGGAAGTCCTAAAATACAGATGTATTGTTTTTATATCCATGGAATTTGTGCATTGTATGGGTTTGGGGAAGCATGTAGCAAAGAATACAGGTGTAGATTACCTCTAGGGATATGAGACCAAAAATAGGTAAATCCTAATACTCTTTTATTGGTATAGTAATTGTATAAAACTCCTTGTGCTGTACACTGTCATTTGACCTCTATAGGGAGAACTACCTGAAATCTTCTGGGAAGTCACTGCCCGTGTACAAGCACTTCCAGCTGTGTTTAAAACAAAAGTAACTTGTCCTGCATGGACATTGACTTCTGATTTTTGTTTTCTGTGTTTCCAGGAGTATTTAGGCTATTCCTCAACTTCCACAGAGCAGAGAAAAATGATTTTCTCACAGAAATCTCACAAGATGCTTGGGGATGATCATAATAGGGGAAAAGAACTTTGCTCTAATAAGGGTATTCAGCAAGTAATCTCAGTGACTGCATGTCAAGAAGTGAGCTTGTTTACTGGAGAACCTGTTCAGAAGGCTTAAATCAGGGTGTGTTCCCTCCCAGGAACTAACAGCTCAAATTACTTGAAGCTTAATTTTCCCAAAAATGTGATAAAGTTTGTGTGGTGCCCCTTGTGCTTGATTTCCTACAGTGTCACTGTGAGCACCTGTAGGAATCCACTCCCACATCTTGTGGTCCCCCAGCTCTCTGAAGGGGCTTTTCTTTTCCTGTTGGGCTTCATTTCCACTCCTGCAAGACAAAACAGTGATGTTTGTCCTCCTCAGGGTGAGACAGCACGTTTTTAACTTCAGGTGAGGAAGGAAGATCAGTTTGAGGAGCAAAGCTAAAGTGAACCCAAAGGGCAAAGTTTTTTTGAGAAAAATAATGTTGGCAACATCATGGAGAATGACTGACTACAAGGGACGTGTGGCAAAGGTTTCTTCAGTGTTTGTCCGTGCATTCCTGTTACAGGGATGTAGAGGGGAGTAGTAGTGTTCAGAAAAATGTTATAATAGAGGTCAGTTTTATTCCCCATCCTCTTGTGAGATCTGAGGCACAGGCTGGTGGCAATGAGCTCCTGTCCTTGGCTCCTTTCTGCTGCTGAGGTCACAGGAAGCTTCTAGAAGTTCTCGTTGATTCCAGAGCTTTAGCATAACATGATATAGATCTTGATCTAGGACTGCTGTTGTGACTCCCATCCCTCTTATGTTCACTGACAGGTTTTGTTTGCCAGTGTAAACCTATGTCAATTCTACTTTTTTGTTTGTTTAAGTAATTTTCGGGGTAAGAAAAGGCTGGGTTCCAGTCATATTTGGGTTGCAATATGGCCCAAGCTGCTCTGTTTTCAGTATTTTTCAAGTCTTTTCTCCAGAGATCTGTAATGCTTTATTTCCAAATCTGTTTTCAGTGTTTTCCAGTAAGACATATCAGCATTTAAGATCTTGAATGGATCTCGTCAATGGCAAGAACTGCTTCTTCCCCATTAGCAAATGGCTTTGTAAGCAACTGACAGTTTGTCTAATGGTATTAAATACATCAAGGATAAGGGGAACAGGTCTGTGCTCTGTACTCAGTAAATTTTAGATTGAGTTGAAGGCCATCTCCACAGAAAAGAGAATTTAAGAGACTGATTCTTACCTCTGCCAGTTATTTTCAGCTTTTTTTTTTTTCCTTGCAACTGAATCTGGTCTGACAGTTGTCTCTGTCAGAATAAATTTTTGTATTTCGCTTTTATACTATCTGTTTGGTGGCTGCAATATATGTTTTTAATCTTATGATTGATAGATTTCTGGAGCTTTTAATTAGATTTTTATCTTTCTATTTGTGATTTACTTCTTTTTCTAAGACCCTAATTTTGTCTCTCAGGTAGAAATGACAATGTAGCCATCGGTTCCAATCTCCTTTGCTGTCACTGGTGAAAGGAGCATTTTCAGTAAATATGAGTGTGCTCAAAATGAGGCAGAAAAATGAGTGTTTTAAAGCTGGTCTTGTCTTGACTTTCCATTGATCAGTCTTCAAAATCTATCTGAAATTTGCTTCTGAGTTGATTATAGAATTGATATTGCCCACCAGTTCATATTTACTTGTGTTTTCCTCACAAATTACAATACTGTTGCAGAAATGATCCTTAACTTTCTGTAAAAGGGAATCCTCAGGGGAGTCCTGTGTGCTTCCTGCCTGGAGGATGCTGTTCCTTTCTCCCCACTTCAGCTGTGTGGAGAGGGATTGAATCAGCCTGGTGGAATTAGTACCAGGTTACTGACACAGACTCTCAAACACCTGTTAAATGTTTTTGGGGTCCAGGCAGTGCTGAGGATTTGGGGACACGTTATCCCTGTTGGTACCTCTCTGGCTGCCCTGTGCACCCACGGGCAGCCTGGTTTGGGGCAGCAGTGTTGTATTTAGGATTTAATTGGAGAGCCTCTGACCCTGTCCCATGGTGTGGGGACTCAGGGTGACACTGTGCTGTGTCTCTGCAGCCAGGCAGTCACCCACAGGAGCTACCTGCAGTTTTCAGGGTGGTTTCTCTCTGCACTTTGACAGTTTGATTCTACAGAGACACAGGGCTGGTGGTTCTGTTTCAGCCAGGGCTCTATGGAAGGGGAGGGATAAACTGCTCTGGAGGTTAATGATTTGGAGATCAGTAACCCATTTTTCACAGCCTGTCCGCATGCTTGTAGAAAGTGTGGGGAGGATGGGGGTGAACTCCATTTCTGATTGATTTGTTCTTTTTTCCCTTCCATTTTGATGCTGTTTCTTGCGAGGATCTGTCCTTGTTAAAAAGAAAAACAGTTTGTTTTATAAAACTTCAAATTTACTGTAATCTTAATTGTATCAGTTAAAAACACAGAGTGCAACTTAGGCTGTGTTGGAGTTGAGGACAGTGCCTGCTGCACTCATCAGTTCTGTTTCATCTGCTTAGTCTTCATCCCTTTGCTCTTTTTCCTTCACAGAAGAGCCTTTGGCAGATCTTTGTTTGCACAGTGCTCAACATGAAGAAATCTTGAGCTGTTGTAAGGGTACTTCTAGGCAAGATAACAGAAATGGTAATAAATTTCATTTTAGTGAAGCTGAGGTTCTGATCTCCAGAATCACAGCACGATCAAACGCAGCTTTTAATGTCTGTCTCCAAACTTTTTTTTAAGAGCTGGATTCTGTCAAGGTTGGCTACTTGACTGAGGGGAGAGAGAGGCACAGAGTGGAGGGGAAGAGTGTGGGAATCAACTTTCTCACGAAATGTGTCAAAAGATAAGCATTTAACTATTAAGAAAATAACGTTTTGATAGCAGAGGCAAGGTGCATGCTTGTGCATGCTAATAGTTAGGGGACTATTCCTGAATCCTTGGGCTTTTTTTTCCATTGCTCTTTTTCCTTTACTCCTGTGGCAGGTAAGGAATGTGATAATTAACTGGTACAAAATACAAGTGTTAGGAGGCTGGGAGGTATTACCTGTGTACATTGTTGTGGGGCCTAATAAATAACCCTGAAAGTCTCAAAAGATACCATGAGTTGTGAGCCTTCCTCACTTTCTCAGGTCAGAGTAAAATCAAGTATTTTAAGGCAGTTTAGCAAAACTGTCCTGCTGAATTGTCATCTCTGACATTTTCTCTGGCTGTGCACTGGCCAATATTGAGCACTTCTTCAAATATTTTAGCAGCTTTTTAAGTTGAAGTAGCGCTTGGCTGTCTGTCTGCCTAAAAGGGTTTTCAGTGTTGGCACTAAATGCAGTGTCACGGTACAAGATACTGACCTGATACAAAAGTTTGACTTGACTTGGAATAGTTTTTTCCACAAACAATTTGCCCCAAAGTAGAAAATATTCTGATTCCAAACTTCAGTTTTCCTTTGAAGATAACAAACAGCTCGTGCAGAAATGGAAGACACTTCTCCAGAATTTTATAATCGTATTCCTTGGGATGTGCTGTCTTATCCAAGGTGAATGAACAAAGAAATTCTGCGTTGTTGTGCATTCCCTGTACAAGAATATAATTTAACTTTACATTAATGATTTTTCTGCTCTTCCAATAAGGAAATAGCAAACAGCAGTTTGCCCGTTCTCTCTGGTTTAGAATACAGTGTGTAGCATATAAAGTTCACGTAACAGATGTGATCACAGGACATCCAGCCCATTAAAGTAATCCTGCATATGCATGGGCTGGTTCTCCACAGCTATGGAGACAGCAATGTTTAATTAAAACAGTTGTGTTGTTTAAATATGACTCTGGGAAATTTCAGCAAGGAAAAGTTGTGTCCAGAAAGCAGTTTACGTGTCTCGTGCCTTCCTGTTTGTCCTAAAGCATGTTTTGCCTGGACTTTAGTGGGAACTTCACTTATGGATTTCCTCCAATTTTGTCTTTTGTCTGTGTGATGGGTTTGTTTAGACTGGGGAGGCATTATATTAGGAACGTTTTTGAAATGCTGATTTTGGCAAAACCTGGATGAAACATCTTTCTTTGGGGAGGGCAGTGGTGGTTACAGCATCACTGAGCAATGCAGGAGCCTCTGGGTCACAGGCTTGTGTGAAATAGCTGCAGAGTGGTGAGAAGAGGCACCAGCAGTCTCATCCTCTTGAAGTGGTAGAGCTGGTTAGAGATGGTGTTCTGAGAATACAGCTGGGGAGCAAAAAACAGAACTCATTGTAAGGGAATGGTACAGGGAAGCAATTGTGCAGCTCTGCAATGCCCAAATAAATGCAGCAGGGAGCTTAGCTGGAGATCAGAAAAAAGGGGTGAAAAAAAAGAAGTGATGGAAATAGAATTCTTGAGCAAAGAGATCTTGTTTTCCAGAAGTGGAAATAGATACTGAGAAATAAAGCCCTAAGGGAAAGGCTGGTTCTTCAGAGAGATGAAAACACACATCTGGATATAAGTTTCTCAGATAAGAATGTGAAAGTGTAGGAAACAGCCCAATGATCCTTTGGAGTTTTGAGTTTTAATAGATAACATATGAAAAGGCAGCAGAAGATAAGGAGCAATCAGAAGTGTTTTATGGATTTTTGGGGGTTTGTTTGGCATTGGTTTTGGTTTTATGTTCATTTTTCCCCCTTGGAAAGTTTTTTAGCTAATTGCTTATGAAGTTTTTTAGGAGATGAAGATGGATTATTCCCAGTTGATGTTAACTTCATTTTATAGGATAGATAACATCCAAGGTTGTTCTTCATGGCCCTCGTGTATGCAGCAGGGTTAGTGCTGAGTGGTTGTGTAAGCGTGAGGAGTTTCAGTAACTTGAAACATCAGATTTCTGTGCAAAGGCTTTAGGAAGACTTTAATTTTGTGTTCATTTAGCAAACATTGTGAAACCAATTCAGCCTTACTGCAGCAAGTAAAAATCCAAAAGTGGAATGAGGATGGGGGACAAGGAAGGTGGGAATAGACTTGAGACCGAAGAAAATTCCTTGTAAATTGGTTGCAACATCTGGTTGCTAACTTCAAGCCAGTACACCCCTTCCTTCAAAATTCATTTTACATATTAAAACTGTCCTACGCATTTTATTGCAACTTCTTGGCTTCCTCTGCTCCTCAGTGGCCTCTGTAGGCATGTTACACTCAGTGTGGTGGTGCTAGGAATGAACAGAGTTGGTGAAACTAGATGCATTTTACATTAAAAAAACAAAACCCTGAATAGCAACAAAAAGAAAAACCCCAAACATAAACAGAGATCTCTCTTACCTTTCCAGGAAAAGATCTGGGAAGGGCTTCTAGTCTGTGCATGTCTGAAAGTGAGCAGGGTGATGAAATCAAGGCTTGATTTTCGTGCCAGGCTTCACTAAAATAATTTATTTGTTCATAAAATGTCTTTCCAAGTTTTTAAGAACTTCCAGCAGTCAGAAGCAGGTGTGAAATGTTGCAAGTCTGAAATATCATGTCTGTATTAGTGAAGAGCACCCAAACACTGCAGTTTCTTCACTGGGATCTCTTCAGTCACATACTGAAACACAGGATTAAAGCAATGGGTGTTTTGCTGAAGTTTGCAGAATATACTTTTTTTCCCAGATGAGTCCCAAAGTGACAAACATTGAAGCACAGGCACATCTCTGTTCATATCCTGATGTGATTGTCCATTTGGTAGCTGAGTGATTTTGACATGGTTGGATTTCTGCCTTTGTGGCTGTCTGAGCTCTGGAATAGCACTGGGTTGATGTGACCACCTGAGAGTGTTGTGACCAGCTGGGCATGCTGGGCATGAAAGAAGAGCTGCAGTTTTTAAGTAGGAATGGCTGATAAGATCAAGAATTGAAAAGAAATAAGTTTAAAAAGCGACTTCTTATATGTGCAGTTGTTAACCTTGGGTTTTATTTTTTTAATACGAATTAAAATGATGCTTGAGCTTATTTGAGACAGAACTTTACTTCTTCCTCTTTTTAATGTGCACATCCTGGCTTCTTCATATTAAACCATGTTTCTGTAGCAACTGTGTTTTAAAGTATTCTCTGTATTTTTTTATGCTTCATGTTTTAAGTTTTCTACTATTCCCTGAACTCCCCCTAAAACAAAAGTTGACAAATACTTGTTTTACCCTTTCTTTTGCAGAACATGTAGAATCACAGAGTGGTTAAGGTTGGAAGGGACTTCAGGAGGTCTCCTGGTTCAGCCTCTGCTCAAAGTAGAACATGAAATTCAGACAGGAAAGTGTCTGGTTAGGTCTTGAAAACCAGAAATTGCCTCCTGTAGTATCTGCAGTGACTTTCCCAGTGCCAGACTGAGGCCGCTGCTGACCAGGCTGCCCTTTGCCATGTTGTGCTTTTAAACCTTTTCAAGGCAGAGGTGATATTTGCCTGTGCTGGAGGTGTTGGGGTGAGGCTGAGCTGTGTCAGCCCCATCTCTGCACCCATAGATGTGTCCTGTCTCCCTGCAGGCTTGGACGGGTCAGGAGAGTTCTCAGTGAATGTCTGACTCGATCCTCTGCCGCTGCTGGCTGTTCCTCTCCTCCTCGAACACAAGAACATGAGAAACTGTGCTGGTGAAGGCTTTGAGCACCTCTGTCTGTCACTGAACCATCACATCTTGTTTATTATTCTATAGCTAATGCACTGCCAGCAGCTTTTCTTGATGACCCTTGCCGGCTCCAGCTGAGCTCTGACGTAGCTCACACCATCACCTGAGGTTTGGGTGGTGTTCCTGCACCCCTGGGTGCTGCTTGTCCCCTCCCTCCTGTGCTGGAGCTCCATCAGCAGCTGCCTCTTCAGCCCAGGTGTGCACTGGCACACGAGGAGCTGCCAGGACAGCCTCCAGCCCTTTTGTTCTTCCTGCAGGCTGTTTGTTGTCTTTCACCAGGGCACAGGTGACACTGCCAAATGAGATCTGGAACACATCAAGAGCAAGTTCAGAGCTCTGGGGACAGAGGTGAAGGACACAGGAGTGTAAAATGTACTGTTAAACATTATGCTGTCAGCATAACAATTCCTTTATGTGTATAATAAAACCTGTACACTATAATAATTAGGCTGGAATTCCTGCAGGCTGAGACAAACATGTATTTCCTTGGAAGAAGCAGAACACTTGAATTACTCAGTCCATTATGCTTTTTGTGGGCCTTGGGTATGACTTCCACTGCAGCCTGCTGTGGGGAGTTCAGCCACTGCACAAGTTGCAAAAAGTTAAGGGTTTTTTTCTGGATGTTTCTTAACATTTGTAGTTTGCCAAATAATTTTTTTTTCTTATTTTTATAAGGATGAGGGCAGAATCGTGTTGCCTGCAAGCAGTTCCAGATCATTTGGACACTTAATGTGTGTTATTAACCAAACACCATCGTAATGGGCTTAAGAATGGACAGCTTATTCACAAAATTAGGGCACTTAACCTCGAAGGTCCGTTTTTCTCATTGTTCAGACAGAAAGAAAACAGTCTGACTCATACCTGAAAGCCTTCTGTAATCAGAACAAAGGATCTAACCTTTTTTGAATTAAAAGCTGTCGTGTAGGTATGTTACAAAAATATGATGGACTGCAGCATGGGATTTGCACACTCCAGCTATTGTGTGGCTGTTTAATTACTCTTTAAGTTTTCCTGAGGACTGAAACTATGCAGTGTCACACATGTGGTATCCAACAACTACAGCAAAAATGATGGAATGTTGAATTGTGAGTTGGTTGTTATTCTTGTAGGAGATGTCCACACTGCTGGATCCCAGAATTGCTGTGTGGATATGATGCCTAAAGAGGCCAGCCTAGAAACAGAGACTGGACAGGAGGAAGGGAATAAAGGTGGATATTTATTTGAAAGGCCTTCAGAGGCACACCCTGGGCAGGCCAAAGGCTGCACCCAAGACAGACCCCGAGTCACGAGTTCTTCACACTTTTATGGCTTTGGTCCATTTGCATATCAACTCAATTTCACCAATTAAACTTTAGCTAATGATGTCATTTCCCCTCAGCTTGCCCCCCTTCTCAAGATGCTGGGTTACACATTTTGGGCCTAGGCCGGGCTGGGTGTCCTTGGAGAGCAGCCTGGAGAGGCTTTGTTCTGTCTGTCTCAGCATGAGAGAGCAGCAGCTCCCAGGCTGCAGGACACTGCAGAGTTACACACTGGGAATGCAGGATCTGAAAAATATAAAATCTAAAATGTAAGGCATCAGATACACTGCAGTTCCTGTTGCTGAAGCTATGCAGAATATTTGGAAAGAACTGGTGGTTGTGGCGGGGCTTGTTTTTCCCTCTTAATGTATCTCCTGTGACTTGTTGTTACTGCAGATCGGGCACAGGGGTCTGTAGCCTCCAAACTGCTGTTAGAGTTTGCAGTAGGATCTCCCCTTAACCTTTAATTTAAGTTTAGCAAACCCAGGTGTCTCAGCCTCTGTTCAAATGTCATCAAACAGCTTCCTGATGGTCTGTCTCCTATCCTGGATTGTCTTGACCCAGTATTGCAGATGGAATGTCAAAAAGCCAGAGGACAAGACAGCAGTGAATTCTTTCAAATTCTTAAAGCCCTCTGGCTGTGCTGGCACAGTGTGGTCGAGGTGGCCTTTGCTGCTTTGAGGGACACTGCTGGTGTTTTGGGGCACAATGGGGACTCCAGGAGACTTTGCTGCAAAGCATCTTCCTGCTCATGCCGTGCCCCACCTGGGGTTGTTGCGTGGGCTTATTTCCTCTTGGGTGGAGGGCTTTGAATATTTTTCTTCTATTGAACTAAATGATGGGAAATGTTCAGAGAGTGCCAGTCTTTCTAGAGCTCGGTAGAAATATAAATAAATTCTCGTGCCCCTTTGCAAAGTCAGCTGTTTAGAAGAAAAAAATAACTTGAGTCTTATAGAAATGAAATGTACTATTTAAAAAAAAATTATATTACTTCAGCTGAATATGATTTTGAAGTTTTTGTCTTTCTTTAGAAGTGATGTTCATACTTGCCCATGTGATTTGGAAACTAGCGGAATTTGTGTATTTCATAAAATCCAGTCCCAGGAATTCATTTCCTGCATTGCAAAACTTGAGATGAAAATATGTTCAATCTGAAGATATGCAGATTGTGCTGCCAGAGGGCTTCAGGATAGTGTTATAATTGAGTAGTTTATCACAGTGACTTTGAAGTTCTTGGATTGAAGGCAAAAGAGAGAATTGCCAAGTGCTTTCTGTTGGGAATTATGGTCATTTAAGGTTAAGAGGCTGATGGCAGTTCATACCCATTAAAGAAAATCAGCTGCACAGCAGAAATCCTGGAAAATGGTTAAAATAATAAAACAGATACTGGGTGTGTGTAGACTGGAAAGGGCAGCCGGAATCTACTGTGTGGGTACATTCACACATGGGAGTGGATTTTTGTCCCTTTCCTGGTCCTGGTTTTAGCATGTTCCAAACTAAGAACTAAAGCACTGGTAAAGAAGGGAGGCTTTACTGACCAGCTTTTTGCCTCCAGCCCTGCAGGTAGCTTTCCTAAAAACCAGGAAGGTTTTCCTCATGGCTTTTAAGTTTCTGCAGTGCAAGAGGTAGCCAGGTCAATGGTGAAAAAATGCATTGCTGTGGAAAATGCAGGTTCCTTCCAGCTCAGGTGCTGTGTGGCTGTGATCGTGGTTACCTGGGGTGGTGGCTGGGGACGGGGAAAACAAAGCACAGAAAAACTTCCAAGGGGTGACTCAGCTGTCACTCGGGCTGCTTTGGGCTGACAAAGCCCTTTAGCAGTGCAGTGGCACAGAAAAGGCCTTGTGGCTCAGGATTGGGGGCTGCTTTAGTTCTTTGGAGGAACTGGGCTAATGAAAAACATCAGCAACTCCTTAGATCCAGGAATCTGGATTCATTCATTATCACTTGAATTTTAGCTCCCACATTTTCAATGTTGATTTATCATTTAAAAGAAATCCTTTGGAATGTAGTACAAGTTAATCATAGCAAGGGATGTGTGCTATGACTTCAAAACAGGTGCTCTTAAGTTTCTTGGAAAATTATTTTTCTTCAGTTCTTCATGAACTTTTGGAAGTTCTGTGAATTGTGTCCCAGGTGAGGTTTGTTTTGATGGGAATTCTAGATGGTGTCTTGGATCCTGATCTGTTTTTAGGGAGAACAAGAGGGAGTTTTATTAATTCCTAAGCTTTGTTCTGTGTGACATACAAATTTTATGCATTCCTTCCTGGAAGATAGCAAAAACGAGAGGAAGAGAAATGCATCTTCCCTGTAGATTGGGGTTATTGTGTTGGTTGAATCAAGATTCCTTTCAGAGTTTTGGGTTCTGGGCTGATTTTTGTCCCTACTGTGACACAAATGCATGTAGCTTTGAACTGGTGTGTGGTAACCACTTTGAAAACGTAACAGGAACAGAAACCAAACTTTGTGTTTGAGGTTCTATGACTAGAAATGAATATTTACCTTACTTAGGAAGCAGCTGGACAGGAAAGAATCCTGGTGCTGTTTAACTTGGGTAAGAGCTGTTTTTTGAAGTGTATGGCAGCTAATTTTTCCTTAAATACAGTTTCCCTACTGCTCTCATTGAAGTCTTTATTAATGTAAATGAAGAAATTACTGAGGACTGCAATGAAGTCTAGTGCTCCTTCTCCTTAGATAGCAGGTTATTTTTGCTTCCCATGAATTTTCATGTTGTGTAATGTTGTCTTAGGTTAAAGACAAATAATATTAATTAGACAATAAATGTATGCAAAATCAGCTTCTGCCATAAAATTACTGGGCATCAGAGATCTTCAGTTTTGTTGTTAGGAATGTCACGTGTTTGCCAGATGGGCACCTGAGAGTTCTCTGAAACAGAGGAAAACTTGTTGCCCTTTAGAACTTATTGATAAAAAATGGTTTTAACCAAGTGCAGCAATTGTGTTCCTTCTAGAAAGGCAACTAAATTTAGGCCATTTATTTTCTGGCCAAAAGGTAACAGAATTAGGCCTGAAGTCTGGTAGTTTTTCAGATCAGAAAAAATGGTTGGTTTTTTGGTTGTGTTTTTGTGGTTTTTTTTTTTTTTAAGCACAAAATAGAACCTTGTCTTAAAGCAAATACAGCGTTTGCAGTAAGAACATCAGACTGTGTTTTGTATGCCCACGAATTTGTGCAGTGCCCATTTATCAGAGGCTTCAAAACCAAACCACTACAGAGTTGTAGAGAGAAAACTGGTTTGTGCCTCAGTAAGACTTTTCAGTTTGGCTTCTGTGTGCCTGGAAAAGCATAACTGTGCAAGCAGAGCTCTAAAATGAGGAGCTGATTAAAAGACCCCAAACCTGTAGTCTTGGAGATGTTGAGGAGTTAAGTTAGGGGTTGACCTGCGTATGTTTAGGATTCACAACTATGACAAGGGGCCAGACTTGATTATCCAGATTTTCTTGGATATTAAAATACAGAGAGGGTTTAGATGGTAGCAAAATAACCTCTGACTACAATAGGAACTTGCTATAGTCTAGAAGTGTTGCTTTGAATTTCTGCATCCTTGTATATAAAAGGATTTGAATGTTGTATAAGGTATTTTATTTACACATAACTACTGAATTATTGAGCTGAAGATTGTGCAAGACTTCAGCATCTGATTGCTGTTGTTATTGGCTCTTCTGTAAGAGCTGCACTGCTCGTTGTGGGGTGGTGTGGTGTCAGGCTCAATCTCGATCTTGTGCATCAGAGAGGAGAGGCTCAGAGCTGTCCAGGATGAGGGGCTGTGTTTGCCAAGGCTTGAGAGCCCGGAAGGCTGAAGCACAAAGTGTGAAGAGACAAGTGGATTTACTTCTCAAGTCATAAACTTTATCCAGTCCAAGGAAGAGGGTGGGGGCCGGGAACAGCATCCGGATGTTTTGGAAGAGTTGAGTGGCTGAACAGAATAATTACCAACCGAAATTGAAGTAATGTAGCAGAGGAAGTCTGTGCGCTCCTGGCATGCTCCTGGGAATGTTGGTGCTTTAAAACATTGAAAAGTCTGTCTTAAATTCACTTGATTGTCTTTAGAGAAGAATGAAAGATGAAGCAATTCAGGGGAATTATTGCAATGAAGCAGGATTTGCTCCAGTTGCTCCAAGCATCCCTGTTTGTAATAAGTGTGTACATTGTGTGACTCAGTCTTCAGCATCTACAAAATATGTGTTGAATTAAATTGTTATTAGAACATAGCAGGACATGTTTATGAGTAAAGCTCCCTTAATAGCTCATCTGAACTCACTTTCATGATGTCTTGTACCATTCTAGTCCAATTCATGTTTCTCTTCTCACTGAAATCATTCCTTCCATGTCTGTTTTCTTAAAGCTACCCCTGTAGCTGCGTTGTCCTTAGCGTGCTTCATCCTACAAATTATCCTCAAAAGTAATAAATTGACAAGAGACCTAATATCAAGAGCTTTACCAAAGCTGGTATAGATGTCATTTCTGATTTCTTTTTAATGGAGTGATAATCAACTTTGCTGCTGACAGTCCAGAAAAGACCTGTATTTCTTAACGGAGATTTCTTGGGTGTTTTTAATTGATGAGAATCCTCTTTAAATGTGAAATGACCAAGAGTAGTAGCTGGTCCTGTGGGTGAGGATAGATGTGTTGAGTAGGATTCAAGATCTGCTTGGCCCCGCATACTACCCAAAATGCAGGAATTCTGCACAATAAGAATATTATGTAGAATTATTTCATCTGGATATAGATATGTGTTGAAGTGAAATATAAATTAAATTTGCCTTTATGGTATTATTTTCCTCATGTCTTAGACCCAGATGATTTCTTTCCCTAAGAAATCTGTTTGGTTCCAAGAGTCCTTTTGAACACTGATGTGTTTGAAAGCCAACCAAGATTACATGTTAAGGTTTAGCTCTTTGTAGTTGAAACCCACTAGTGAGCCCATAATCAGCTGCCAAACTTTACAAAGGAAACATAAAATATTATGTTGCCCACAAATACCAGCTGTAAACCACTAATGTCTGCATTAGTTCAGTAACTTCACAGTCACAAAGTTTAATTGACTAATGGGGTAACCTGTGGCAATCTGCTGCTTTGCAGCACTGTTAGACCTACTGTGAACAGGAGGAGGAAATTTTACGTAGTTCATCACAGTTTTAGTCTGTTTTTCTTCAAATGGCAGATAAGCCTTGAGGCAGAGCGTGCTGGAAAAGGCGAATGTTCGGAAGGTAAACACTGTTTTTTTAAAACAGACAGAGGCTGCAGTTATGGTTTGAGGAAAGTGAACTTCATGAGGAATGTTTCTGTTAAGGTTAGGACATTGTGCAAGTAATTCGAATAACAGAAATGGAAACCTTTCACTTAGACACTAAACTTTGTAAGTGAGTAATAGGATGATTGATATTGTGTATACAGGACAGGCTGTGCCAATCTGCAGGAGTAGAGGAAAAAGCAATCTCAAGATATGTGTTGATCAAGGAATGTTAAAGTCTTTCAGAACAGAGAGCTGCAGATTTCCCCAGAGGAAGAATGTAGAGTGTTCTCGGGGCTGAAAGCAGAGAGGAATTGTGCTGATGTGTGGGACTGGTGCCTCAGACAGGGCGTGGGGGGTGTGGTGGAGAGGTTGCTGTGTGGATGGCAGGAATGGTGGTTCTGCATGCACTTGTTCAAGCCAAGGAAAGCTGCGCTGGGATCAAGTCTTACCAAAATACACAAAAACTGGGGCCACGGACACCGTGTTGCTCCATGTCCCTTGGCTGGCTCCTCTCTGCCTTGGGGGATTCCAACTAGCTTAATGCTGTGTTTTGCTAGAGCTTCTCTGAGATAAAGGGAAAACTTGTGATGGAATGCCATGAAAAGCAGATGGGGAACAATGTGCAAGTCAAACACAAGCTATTTACGCGTTGCTTACTCCAGGCGTAATTCTTTCCAACGTTCTTGCAATCAGCTCACTGGCGCACCAGTGAGTGGTTAATGATGCACCAGGGTAGAAGAACTGAACTGAGAACAGAAGAGGAAATTAAGCTGGAAAATCTGGAAAATGTGGGCAGTGATTCAAAGGTATTCTTGGGGAAAAGTATGAGTCAATTGACAGGATAAAGACAAATGGAAGGGAATGGCTGGTACGGGCAATGAAAGTGCCCTGTACTGGCTTTGTGGTTTCTTTTCAGTGAACCTTTGAAAATATAGCTGACATAAGTCCAGTAGGGGTACTGGCTGTCTTGTTCATATAGCTGAAACATAAGGATTCTTTTCCTCTCATTTCCTTATCTTTATCCTTACTTTCCATCTGTGCTTTCCTGACAGGAGAATCTTTTTTGTATTATGTAAAAGTCTCGTGCTAAGATGCATGAACTAACTCTTACAGTTTGTAAAATCTGTTTATAATCCATTTTATGACTTAAGGATTTTATTAGTATTATTTTGATGTCTGTCAATAACCATTAGAAGTAGATTCCAATATTCTTAAACACTTATTTCTGTGCTCTAGTGCATCACACAGGGCTTCAATCCAGTTAAGGTCTTGCTTATATCTTCGACCCATTGGAAGATTGATGTCAAATGTTTGAAAAAGTTATGCCAGAAATATTATCCATTCTGTGTCTACATGCCATGTTTTTGATGGCGTGAAGACTAGAAAGGAAGACCAGCTGTTTATCTTGTCCCTAGGTCAGGGAGAACAGTGTGGACAGGACTAAAAACCATGGAATGTCTAAGGCCAAACAACAGGACGTGCTCAGCCAGCAGAACTTATGCGGTTCTTGGCAAAGGCAGGTCTAGAGGGCCGAAAATGGCAAGCCAGGTCCTACAGCACCAGTAAATATTCCAGTCATCTGGGTAGGACAACGCTTAGGAGTCACTGAACTAAGCTGAGCTCTTTGCAGGCTCTGTGTGGCCAAAGTTTCTGCAGCAGGTTGGACTCACCTGGGTTTACAATAATAACTTTGGGGCCCTGTATTCTTGTTTCAGCTATTTGGTACCAGTTGGGTCTTGAATATACACAGACTCTCACAGAACTGCAGCCTTTGAGGGAGAAAAATGCATTTAGTGAGCACTGATACTAGAACTAAAAATGGGAGAAACTTCCATCTGTGAGAACAGCATAGAGGAGGAGGCAAAATGTATCAGGGTTGATGACTTGCTTTTTGAGATTTGAATGGAAATGTTTGTCTGTACAGTTTGAGCAGCTGGGGGATGCTCCAGTGATGCAGATACTTTCTGCTGATGGAATTTTGGGTGTCAGTTATAGTGTCTGAATGCTGCTTTCTTTTACCTCTACAGGGATCTAGAAAAAAACAACATCACCAGAATCACAAAGACGGACTTCACGGGGCTAAAGAATCTTCGTGTCTTGTGAGTATAACACAAAACTTGTCTGTTTATTACAAGAGTATTTTAGGGTGCTCTTTCTTAGAATGTCCCTAATTCCAGAGATCAAATTCTAGTAATTTCGGCACCTTATTCAGTTGTTGGTATTCTTTTAAACCAGGCAACTGTAACAGTTTGTCATGTGAAACAGTGAATTTTAGTTCTACACTAAAGTGGCTGTAGTTTCAGAGCTATTTAGTTGTTTCTTACTGGCGTTGAATAAATCCTGTGGTAAAGATTTTGGTCTGCTTTACAATCACTTATGCATAAATCAATTATATTGAAACACTAGCAAATAGGACTTTCAGATTTTGGCCAGTTTAAGGTACAGTCCCATTAACAGCATTTTGCATAGGATTAAGTAGAAGTTGATTAAGAATGCCTGCAGAAGTTGTACACAAGGAAACTGCTGAGTTTTTTTGGTCTAGTATGCAGTCATAAATACAGAGATTTCAGGTGATGCTGTCTCATGATCTCAGGGTATCTGTCAAGAGCTTAACCAATCCTTTAGATAGGCCTTGAACATCAGTCTGCAGACTCTGTCATTCCTGGTTTCCTATTTTCTCTACATGAACATCAAACAGCACCGCTAAGTTAGTGATGAAAATTTTCCTCTGAGTATCTTCTAAAACAAGCCCTTAAAGCTGCAACTGCTGAACTGTTACAGTTCTTTAGTGATAATCCAAGTAATTATTTAAGTCCTGCTAAGGAAAAGGTGAATCTTTTCTCCTGCTACCTTAATGCTTGTGAACAAGTTGTCATATACTAAGGAAACACCTCAAATCTATGGGAAGACTTTTTGTTCCTGTGGTGTTTCTCTCATCTCTAGCAGAGGAGTTGTTTAGATTTCCTTGGCTCCCATCCCAACTGTCAATACCATTTTGAGAGTCTATTAAAATACATGTTCTCTACTATATTAATGTCAGTAGTTGTTTCAGTTTGGTTGGGTTTTTATAGTGTCAGACATTGCCTAATGCTGCTGCAGTCTTTTATGCCTTTAGGAATAACCAATATGTACAGTTCTCATCTTTACGTGGAGCTTTTGTTCCGTGTTTGTTCCAGGTTTATGTAACTCGTTTTCCCAGACTTTGAGTAGTGTGGTGTCTGCCACAGAAGTCATTGGAATAAAGCATCCTTCAGATTTTTCTTAACTTTTCTTTTCTCTTATGGTCTCTTCATAATTCTGTTACTAAACCCCTATTTTTCCTTTTTTCCTCCCTGCCTGTCTGCTGGGGGTGTAGTGAGAAGACAGAAATCTGCAGCCTGTCCCAGTGTTCCTAGAAAGGTGGCCTAGGCCTGCATACATCACAGTGAGGACTAGAAACAAGTGACCTGGAAACTTGTAGCCCTGTTCAGCAGAAAAAAATCTTTCAGTCTCAAGCAAACACCACACATGCAAAATGCTCCTTTGTGCACCTTTTCCTTTGATCCCTTATAGCTCCATCCTTTATCCTTTTCCTCATGCAGTATTTTCTCCCTGTCCTTTAAGCCACATGACTCCCTAGTTCACATGCTTGAGTTTTGTAGTTTTATATTTTTGTCTTCTTTGTGGAATACTCTGTTGCTGTCTGTGCCCTCAGCTCCTGTCCAGTCAAGCAGCTCTGAGCATCCTCAGAGGATTGAGGGCAGAGGATTGGCTGTTGAACAGGCAGGAATAATGCTTTTCCCTGCTCTTCCTGAGCCCAGACTCACTGTGTGCTGAGTTCTTCCTCTCTGTGTTTTAGCTAAAGCCACGCAGAATATTCAGAGGTGTTAAGTCCCTGCATCTGAGTGCTCTTACAGAAGCAGGAATGGAGGTGTGCTGCAAGGCAGCGCTGAGGGAGGGAAAAGGTCACCTCAGATGGGACTGCTGGAATACTTGTTCCTTGGCTTCCACTTAACCTATCAAGAGCATTTCTGCTATGTGAATGGCAGTCATCCCCTGCACACTGTAAATCAGAGAGAAGTCAGTCTCCTTTGCTGGTAACTTACCCTGGTGTTGGGGGGGAGAAAAGCAGGATCAGACCCGGTGGGAAGCTGGGACCTGTCCTGTGTGTCTTTGCACCCTGTTGTGCAGTGGGATTGGATAGAGCTGTCACACAGCTGCTGTTCCCAGAGGGATTGATGCCTTAGGTTTTAGCTTTTATATTTTTCACGTTCTGTATTCCCAGTGTGTAACTCTGCAGTGTCCTGTAGCCTGTGAGCTGCTGCTCTCTCATGCTGAGACAGACAGAACAAAGCCTCTCCAGGCTGCTCTCCAAGGACACCCAGCCCGGCCTAGGCCCAAAATGTGTAACCCAGCATCTTGAGAAGGGGGGCAAGCTGAGGGGAAATTCCATCATTAGCTAAAGTTTAATTGGTGAAATTGGGTTGAGATGCAAATGGACCAAAGCTATAAAAGTGTGAAGAACTCGTGACTCGGGGTCCATCTTGGGTGTAGCCTTTGGCCTGCCCAGGGTGTACCTCTGAACGCCTTTCAAATAAATACCCACCTTTATTCCCTTTTTCTGGGTTGGCCTCTTTAGGCATCAGGATGGAACCATTGTGGAGTACTTAGGGGATTTGCTCCAGCGCAAGCCTGAAATCTGTGCAGAACACAGAGTGTGGTCAAAAAAATACATTGCCATTGAGTGGGTTCCTGTTATGGGCTGTAGAAGTCAGTTATCTCAATTATGTGACATAAATATCCTAGAAAGATTAGGAATGTACCAGGGAGGTAACAACAGCCTCCAGACCAACACCTGAGCAAAAAGGTTGTGGTTAAAGGAGTTTAGGAACAAAAATATTTACCAAATGTGGAGGTCAGGAGGCAAATTTGGAGTCAATTTCCTGTGAGTGACCATGACAAAGAGTGCTCTTCTGCTCCAATTTTTTTAATAATCTCCAATTAAAACTGGTATTGATACTTAGGTGAAAAGCATTTTGATAGTGTTTGAAGAGAAGTGGGGATGCTTTTATATTGTGTTAAAATTAACTGGTGTTTCTGGAATTGCAGACACTTGGAAGAAAATCAGATCAGTGTGATAGAACGTGGAGCTTTTCAGGATCTGAAACAACTTGAACGGCTGTAAGTATCTCTATTTATACCTATGGAAAAGCTACAGATTTTCTACCTCTTTTAATGGTCATCCATAATATATAATGATAATAAAATTAACTTTCTTTAAGAAAGAGAGAGACGAGTACCTGTCTAAATTAAAGTGTGCTCTTTAACACAGCTGAATTTATGTTACATGATAGCTAATACTTGAAATAAAATGTAGAGTGGCTGCCAAGAAAATAGAACTGGCAGTGAAACCAGAGTCACAATAACATTATCAAAAGGACATTATCTGGGCAAGTCTTAAAATTGATATGTGGGTGAAAAGATTTTTTATAATAATTTCATATTATTGTATATTTCTGTATTTTATATATGTCTATACAGAGGGAAATTGTCTCCTTTGAGAATCACAGTATTTCTAAAACTGCCTTGATGCTTAGTTTTCTGAATATCTTCATTTCCTCTGAAGCAGCATAATGCCAGTGATAGCAGTGGATTCTGGGGTATCATGGAAGACTTAGTGGAGGACAGATTGTAGATTTCCTCTGTTTTTGATAGCAATTAAGTTAAATTTTTTTTTTTT
>VWZT01010444.1:1112580-1179378 GCA_013397055.1 Pachycephala philippinensis | reverse complement strand
AAAAAAAATTAAAAATTGGCCCCTCTTTTCCAAGGGAAGCCATTAGCAGCTCTGTCAATAGGCCAGCACAGGAGGAGTCCAGACACAGGAAAAGTGCAGGAGAGGCCGAGGGCAGGAGCCAGGAGCAGGATGCAATGCTTCAGTGAGAGGGTTTGGTTTGCATTAGTGCTTCTGACCAGGGCCACAAAACAAAGAAGTTTATTCTAACAACATGAAAATAAACGAACCTGATTTCATCAAAAACGTTTTTGTAATAGGTCACTGACCCACAAGAACTCATGGAAAAACAAATTTGGGTCTCATTTATGCAGACAAGAGGTTCTGTAACCACAGGATTCTTGAGCTTCTGAAAGCAGTGGTTACAAAGCAAGTGGAATAAGGACACTTCCACTGCAGTGAAGCCATAATTCAGTTGGAAGAGCTGATCAGCACTGGACATTACATCAGAGCTTTCAAACATTATTCTTTTCTGTGGCTTGTTTGTTTGATTTTAGCAGGTTTTTTTTATACTTGATTAAGATTTATGAGGGTATTTGCTTAAACAAAACACTTAAGGATTTAGCAGTCATTTCTTCCAGATCTGTAGGAAATGCTTAAATGTCTGTTACTGTTGGGTAAGAACTGCTGCATCAGTGGGCTGGAATTATTTGGGTGAACTTTATTTAGCTTAAGTAATTTCATCAAAAGGGTTTTGCTTCTTTGAGCTTCCTCATATTAGAAGGATTATGCTGCTTGCCATCCCAGAAATACCATAAGTGTTGGCTAAATTTCATGCTGTTGAGCACAGCAATCCTTAAATAATCCTGCTCCTGAGTGAAACGATGATGAATTCAAAGCACTTAACTTCCTTTTGTTCTTGGAGAAAATATGAATATGTCGGTCTCAAAGTCTCTCTGTCATGGATCAGATCAGCACAGTCTTGACTTTGCTTTTCCTCTGGCCCAGCTCCATTTTAGCTGGGTCTGTTGAACTGGAGCTCGCCTCAAGCTGCACCTTCCTTCCACATGGGACAGAACAAACCAATTCATGTTGGCTTAGAGTTAACTTCATGTTAGTGTCATGTTCTCAGTCCCTTGGAGACAATCTCTTCTCTAGATCTTTCTGCTTGTGTCAAGGTGTTCTAGTATGAGGATCCCAGGAAGAAGAGAGGATTTTAGGGTTCATGTAGATGTTATGGACATTCCATGTTCATTTTCATGCCTGTATTTGGTAGCTCTGAGTGGAATAGATGTCCTGTAGTGTTTTAGGAATACAAGAGAGAAATGGTCACTGCTGGGTACTGAAACACTTGAGAACAGCTGACCCCTGCATCTGAAGAACTTCTGGGAAGTGGCTCAGAGTAATTATCACAGAAACTGGGCGCTCTCAGCTTTTAGACAAGGTGGATTTTGTGCCTGGTTACCCTGGTGGCTTGCTCAGGAGTTGATGTCCTTTGGCTGAGTTGTCCTAGATAATTCCCACTGCTGATAGAGCAGTCGAGAGCTGTTCCTGTTTGAATAAGGCAATACCTCATTGGTATTGGCTTCTTGGTTGTCAGATTGGATCCAAGTGTGCAGTGTGCTCTTTGTTCCACTTCATCATGTCCTTACAGTCATTGCTTGGGAGGATGGACCCTTTTTTTAAGCATCCAGTTTGATTTCAGCAGGAGATGATCCTGCAAGTGTTCCTTTTTTACTGGTTCTGCTTGGCACAGATCCCTGGGAGAAGGAGCTCCACAGTGCCCCGAGCATTCCTTACTATATATGGAGAGTGTGGGGAGCATGGCTGATATTGCCTTATTCAAACAGATCTAACAGGAACAGGGTTCTGGTTCTTCTGCTAAAAGTTGCAATAATTGTTGTACCTGCAAGTTTTCTTCCTGACTGTTCACAGCAATTTCTGACTTCTGGAAATAGTTTGATTAGTATAAACTTTTTAGGCTTGTCTACAGGGAAAGCATGGCTTGGAGATGTGAATGCTAAAATTTACTTTCTCCTTTCTTCATAGGCTTTCAGCCCTGACCTGGAGAGATTACTCACTGGTGTAAAAAATGGTTTAACTATGTCTATTTTACTGTCTTTACAAAAATTGATGAAATATTAAAAGTGATGGATATTTAGGGGTACTCCAGTAGATTATATTCCTTGGATAAAGGCCTGTTCTTTTCACAATAGTCAGTGGAGTAATGAAAAAGAAACCCTGTTTTTCTTCATCCTGTGTGAGTGTTTTGAAGTTATGAAGTGTGAGTTCCTAATTTTTTCAGATTTGAAATAGGAGAACTTTCTAAAAGCTTTGCAGAAACTGAGAAGCAGCTTCAGCAGAGACCATCTCTGTTTGAGGGTTCATGGATCAAGCTCTTTTGGCTTCCTTGAATGATAGTTAAAAGAAACTGTTCATTCTTGTACATTAAAGTCTTCTGAAGATAGGTATAAGGTACTGTCCTGCACGTGTGAAACTCAGTAGTTCTCTAAACCTGCTACAGAGTTCAGAGACTGGGCATAAACCTCTTCCTGCTTCTTTTGAGTTTAAAGGATTTTCTTGCTGTTGCTATTGTCATCAATAAACACTCTGACACTTAAGAGTCTCTATTCTCATCTTCACTTAGGTTGGCACTAAGGTTTCTGTCCATTTCCATATCACTTTAGGGCATTGATTGCAGTTTGTAATGGTCGTGGGAAGGTTGTTAGGATGTTTTGGTTTTTTCACGTTGGCTTTGGGAAAATGTTGAATTTTAAACGTGTTCCTCGTGCTTCCCTTGCCCATATTACTAGTTTGTTCCTAGCCAGTGACCATTTGTGTGTTTCCTTCCTCCATGCTAATGTCAGGTTTTTTCACATGAGGAGATACTTAGAAAAAAAAAAAAAAGATGGATTCTAATATTGAAAGCTATAAAGGGTTATAGAGCCCAGTTCCTGTGCTGCTGAAATGCACAGACATGGACTCTGCACTTCTGAGAAAGGGGAGATAATCTTTCTCAGTCTAATGAGAAGTTGGTAATAAAGGTTATTACCTCTGACAGCTTTGAAAATGTGAACCAGGACCACCCAGCCTGCTAAGTCTGCAATAAGGAATCTCAAAGTTATAACTATTATAAACAGTTTTCCTTCAAAAAAATGGTCCCTTAGCAACTTGCAGTGGTATCTCTCCCAGTTTTTTGGAAAAGCTTCTGAAATAACACGTCACGTGGATAAAGAAGTTCATTTATCCCACACCATAATCCTGTAATATGGTTGTCCTGGGCTTCCTTCTAGTGCCCTTATTGAAATTCCATTATATATCGTCTGGCTTTATTTCCTAGGGCAGTAATATAAAGAGGTGATGACAGAAGGTAATGGATAAGGTTGACTTTTTTTACTGGGTGCTGCATCTTGACTGTTTTTCCGTACAAAGAGGAAGTGATATGAAGCAAAGGAGAAGTCACATTAATGATCACAACGTATTTCTTGATGCTAATAGGATTTTCTGGTGAAACCATTGCAGGCAATTGGCTCTGCTCCTGTTACTGCTTTCCCAAGCCAGTGCTTCCAAAGAGAAACTCCTTGGAGTTCAGTAACTCCTGTCTTTCTCTTCGAGACTTTTATGCATTAAGTCATTTTTATTGCTTATTGGTTCTGCCCAAGCTTGTGATGTAACCACTTCTTCCTTAAAGTAACTTGTAGGAACTCCTTCAACTGCATCATGTTCCCTGAGCCACATCTCCAAGGATGATGCCATAACAAAGGAGAAGAGGGACCTTGCTTATTGCCAAAAGGGAGACCCAGATGTTTTGAGTGTGATATAGAATAAATGGCCAAGCTGGGGAGTGAACCCAAAGTTACTTGGATAATTCCTGGATATTAAAGGCTGAAGTAGCAGGACTGCTCCTTTAAAGCTACCCATTAAAAAAAATTTAAAAGCAGTGTAGTTTTGCTTTTTCTGTTGGAGAATGAGTTGGGTGATAGGCAGCAATGTGGATATGGATGTTAAATCAAACTTGCAAGTTGTTGAACTTGTGTGGAAAGGAACTTGAGTGCTACTTATTTCATGACAGATCTGGAGTGCTCTGATTTGGGTCAAAGCTGTCAATGCTCAGTAGAAAGGCAGACAGGATTTGGAAGCTGATGGGTGTCACACAGATTCATGGGGTGAAAACCAGGTACCTGCTCTATTTGGAGACAATAATGAAACAGTTTGAGTCAGAGCCTGTGTATCAGCTTAAATTTCTGGGTGGAATGTTTTCAGTAATTTTAGTTAGTGTAATACTGCAAGGTATTTTAAACGAAAAACAAAGATGTGCAGAAGAGATTTTTGCTGTGAGATTGTCTAGCAAAGCCAGGTCCTTTGCTTTTTTCCTCCACAGCCGTGTAGATTTGGTGATTTCTGCTCAGGCCTTGAATATTTGCAGTTTGCCTGAAGTAACTGATGCTATGGTGTTCACAGTTTTCAAACAGAGTCAGTGGTGTAATGAGAAATCAGATTGCACTGGAAAATTGCACAGTTTGCCAAGTTTGAATAAATAGTACCTGCATTGCTTTTATATTGGGCTTTTATATTGATTCCATGTTCCACGGGAAGCAGGAGAGTGTCTCTTTGAAGGGGCTTTGAAGGAGGAAATTTCTTGTGGTATGAGTGGGCATCTGCTCACTGTAGCTCTGCAGAAAAGGGGGTTTGGCTTTTCTCTGATTTGTTTCTTACTCAAAGTAAAACTGTCCTGCAGCTGTGAGAACAAAGCATGAAGTTGCTCTGTAAAAAAAAACTGGATACAATTATATTTGGTATGATCTGTTAATGGTGCTTCTCAGACCTGTTCCTTGTACACCTTGTATGGAAATGAGTGAGAAGTCAAGGATTGTGATTGCGCTGAAGCTTTGTCAGATTTCCAAACTAATTGCATAAGAAATGCATAAGTCTGATATTTTAGATGTTCTTTTACCTGTTTACTTGACTTCTGAATCCGGAAATTCTTCTGAACCTCCTAAAGCCTTGCCCTGGCCATATTAGCCCTGAGAAGGAAGGGATGTTCTGCATATAAGGGGTGTTACACTGCAGGCTTGTTGGAATGTGCTCTCCTTCAATTTGCAGTAGTAAAGAATCTGATTTAGATTCTTCTTGAAAAAAGATTAAAATAGCTGCAAGTTGAGCAATGTTCTAGTTCTGCTTCCATATGCATTTTGTTCTTTTCCATCTATGCTGATCATGCCTTCAATAGAGATTAAATTTAGCTCCTCTTTGCTCTTATTGTGAGTGGAGCTCCATGAGACAACTGAACCAGAATTGGATGTGACCCTTCCAATGGTGTGAGCATGAGGGATGCAGCTGAAATCAGTCCCCACAGAAAGTGTCTCCTGCAGGAAAACATGACCTCTTCCTTGAGAACAAATTGAAAATTTTCCTACCAATACTGAGGTTTTTTTACTCACCCAGGAGATATCCAGAAGACAAGAAAAAGAATAAAGTAAAAATTTAATTAATATTAAAATAACCTTTGTAAGGTGTAGGCCTTTTGCTCCATTTGTTTCAGAGAACGATTCTGAGAAACATCTTCAATCTTCCTCTACTCTGGTGGCATTGTTTCTTTCCAGGCTTCAATGGTTGTTTTTCACTCTGTGTTTGAATAATCAGGGGAATCTTAATAGTTAAGTTTCCCTCCTATCCCAGCTTCAGACAGAGGAAGGAATATGATTAGCCTGGTTGGAGCCAGGAAGGTAGGAATTTCACAGTTAATAACTTCTCCATTGTTTTTTTAAGGGCCCTTGATATTCTGTGATTGACACAGAGGTTGTTTCCCTCTATCCCTTTGCCTTCAGGACATAGGAACCCCCAGTTGGGCAGCAGGCTGAGGGAGGAAGGGGAGAAACTGGCACTTGTTTATATATATGAGCAAAATATTTTTGGGACGTGAGAGGAAGTGTTTGTCCTGTGTTGGAATGGTGTGTTTGATGCTACATGGGGCTGCTCGAAAGAAAACACAATAAACCAGAGGACAGCATTCTATGTATGGACTTAGAAAGGTCACAAATGCTTTAAAAGTCTGCATTTTAGGCCATTCCAGTAATAAAGAAAGAAAATGCAGTTTGTAACATGATGAAGCTGTGAAGTCCAGACATTTATGTCCTAATTTTATGTGAGAATACAAGTCAACATCCAGTATTAAGAATTAGTAAGCAGCCATTATTAAGAATGTGCTAGTGATTTATAATAATTTCAGGAGTAGCAGTATTGGACTTCTGCACCAAATTTCTGCAGACAGAAGTATGGGCTTTTAGCTTTTATCCTGTGCAGCTCCCTAAACATCTTCCAGCAGCACCAGGGTGAATCTGAGCCCAGTGAGAGGGCAGTGTCCTGGTGTGGTGGGCTCCATGCCTGCCTTGGAGGTGGTGGATGGACTCCAGGAGACCCTTTGCTTGCACATCGAGGACTTGGTGTGCAGTTGGTGCCTGGTCAGCTCTTTTGGGTCATTTATGGGACCTGAGGAGCAGACGAACAAAACAGAACATGCCAAGTTCTGTTTCCTGTGCATAGCAGTGGCTAAAGCAGTCTGGAAGATGGAGGGAGCTGCCGTGCATGGAGATTGTTGACTGTACAGCCAGCATGTGTCTAATCAGAGTTAATAAATTTGACTCAATGCAGGTATTGCCAGAGCTGATACGACTCCTGGAGAGCCTCTCTGCACAGTTCTTCAGCCTCCAAGAGGCTTTATTAGTCTGGACTCCATGCTGTGCACATCCAGAGCTGCTTCTGATCCAGCACTGGAGCTAATCTGTTCCGTGGCATTGGATGATTATGCATCATTCTGCCCAGCGCTCTGAATTCCCGGAATACTTTGCAGGTCTTATTAGCTGTAAAGCATCCAGTTCGAAATCCACTGGAGACTGAGCAGCTGCATTCCCATCCAGCAGTCCCAGGTCAAATAATGTGGACCAGACCTTGCCTGGCTCCATGCCCCAGATCCCTCCCTGGCCCTGGGTGTACCTCGGGGTGGGTGGTGGATGGTGCTGTGTGTGCACACGTCCTGGCTGCAGGGCTGCTGTGATTCCAGCCCAAGGAAAGAGGCCAATTCCAAGGGTTTCTTTTTGTGGTGCATCCCAGGTGGCAATCCCAGTCTGAACAGTCCCAGGGATTTAATGTGACAATGATTTCTTTTTGAATTGTAGTCTACTGTTCAGATTCACCAAGCTGCCCTGTCATTCCTCCGTGATGTAGCTAGTTACAGCTGCAAAACTGGCTTGGATTTAAATTAATATTCCAGTATTTCCTGATGTTCTTTCTATTTTAAGTCACTAATTTAAAATCAGGGATATCTATATTTTTTAATAAAGTACAGTCCCAGGAACAAGGTCCACAGCATCATTTTACAAGATTCTGGCTCACTTTGTTTATGAACTTTTTGCAGACCATTTTGATTTCACTGCTATATGGCTCCACCATTTCCAAGGTATTTGTTAGGAAATGAAAAGTACTGCTGTAATTTAAATTGGACAGCTGACAGGACTAGGATTTATGCAGTAATGGGATGGTAATAGGTCTAGGCAAGCAGGGGGCATTTCTGTTCCTCTCTTAGGATCATTTGGTGTGGGAAGGGGCTGCAGCCCTACAGGTCCCTCACAGCCTGTGCTTTGCACCTCTCCTGAGGAACAGCTACATCCCTAATGTTTGCTTCACTTTGCTCTGGAAGTTTCCCTCTGTCCTAGAACTGATACTGATAGGTGAGGATAAACTTCAGTTCTTGTCAAATGATGTGTTAGGAACTGTTCCACTGAATTTCATCTGTGTTTGGCACTTCTTTGTCAAACCAGAGGAAACAGTGCTTATAAATGACCATTCAGAACATTTGGTCTTTTCATTAAATAATCTTTAAACACATCTCTGTCTCTTTTTTGGAATTTAAAAACATCCTGTCTGGTACTTTGATACTTCTGTATTGAGGACTTTCTTAATGGCCTTTCTCTCAAGCCCAGGAAGAGAAATAAGAGGTGTAATTGGGATTTTTTCCTAGGCTATTGGTGGCTTTCTGGCACGTAATAAATACGAGCATGTTACATGTATCCTACATCAAGTATGTCTAAGTTTCTACGAGGTGATCTAGTCTTATATTTCAGTAAGTATTGCAGTAGAAGTTATAATACAGTGGGTGATGTTCAACAGAAACAACCTCCTGTTCATTCCCTTAGTGCCCCTGAGAATCAAACTATGAATAAAATGACTTTTGGCGGAAGTTTCGACTTGAAATAAATCTTAGGAAGTGGTGGAAGGTTGTTTGGAGAGTCCTATAGCTTGGAATAAGACATGGCTAGCCATGGACTCTTTGAGTGTTTTTTGTTACGTTAATTTGCTTTGTTATCAATTATTATCAATTAATAATGTAACCTGGCCTTAGAGAGCTGCAAGCTCTGGTTTGTGGCAGAAATAAAGCTCACCTGAAGCTTCTGGAGAATGGTGTCTGTGCAGGAGCACTAGCCAGTACTGCTGGGGGAGTCTGAAAATCAAGTTTACTAGGTTAAAGCAAAGGCAGAATGTCATTGAGTTCTTGGCCTTGTTACATGGATTCAGTTTTCTTTCTGCTGATGGGTAAAAAGAACTTAATTCATAACATATCATACTAAAAATATCATGTTAAAAATATTAAGTTTAGACCCATACAAAATGTTTAGTGCAAGTGAAGGGCAGGTCACAGTGTGAGCTTTGCAAGTGTCCTTGTGTGGACTTTACTTCATATAATGTTTGAAAGAAAATCAATACAGAGGGATGTCAGATGGAAACCTTAAAATGCTTAGGACAGTTAAAAAGGGCAGCTGAGAACTTGGTCCTTTTGCTGTCACAGGTAGGAGTTGGCCCATAAAAATAATAGGAAATAATTTAAAATGTTTCATCTTCTGGATTAATTTGATAGTAAATTAGAGAAAAAACCTTGATTTTAGGTTTTTCCCCCCTCTGAGTTGTTTCTGTCACTCCGAGTTCTAAATGTTTGACTTCTCAGGTTGCAAACTCACTAACATGGAAATGTGATTTCTTGTTACTACATATATTTTCTGGTCTGCTTGTTGGTGTGAAACCACCTGTTCCAGAAACTTAATCTGATTTTGATTAGTTTCTTTGTCTTAGAACAATAAGCATAAGCTCAGCATTTGTGAAATCCTTGCAAGTAGAGAAAAGAATATTCTTAAAACATATTCCTGGGATGTTGCTTTGAGATGAGTCAGATGACTTTGGGTTGACAGTGCGTAATTACGTGTACATTGTGAGATCTGAAATGATAATCAGACACAGGAATAAACATTTGACACCATGTGTAAGAGATGAATTTCACAGGCACACTTTCATTTTGAATGATAAATAAGTTGATTTTGTTCAGGGTTTCTCAATGACTAGTGGTAGGCTTGGTGAAGGAGGATGGAGCTGAAGAGTGCCAAGCCCTGTACAAGTCTTTTTTTTTGGTTATATTTTATCCTGTTATTCAAAAAGATAAACATGCTTAACTGAAGTAATGAATTTGATGAGGGTTAAGTAGCACATTGCTATCAACCTTGAATTAAATAAGATTAAGTTTACTTAGGTACAAAGTTGTGAAATGCCACGTGGGTGTAAGGGAATCCAGTTTCAAATCTTCCCACGTGTTTTCTCAAATGCAAAACTAGCATCTCTCATATTCTTTAAAGTTTCATGTGCTGTTTTGTTCATTTATCTCAAAAATATCATTGAGTAGTTGGTAAAAGCTGTAGGAAATAACTTCAGCAGATACAAATATTGGTTATCATGTGGTGTGTGTAATGCACAGTGCTCAGGCTCCGTGAGCTTGCAGATGCAGCCTTTGATCTGTTCTAGGTGTCAGAAAGAGAAGTTAAAATTCCCCTCTCCTCCATCACCCCTTTATCTTGCAAGACATGTTCATATGGTGGCCATGTGAAAACTCTGCCATATGAAACCCCACAATGTTAGTTTGATCTCAGGAAGGCCTTTCAATTCCAAAAATTCTTGAATTCTGATAGCGAAATTACTCAGTGTGCGAGAAAACTGGAGAGCAGATATTCAGTGCTGAGTAGCAGTAGGTTTATAAAAGTTCCAGGTGTCTTTGGAGATCAAAACTTCAGCAAAAACAGATCTGCTATCAAAGGGAACCTGGAAGGTGGGTTGGGAACAGAGGGGGCACAAGGACAGGCTCAGGTATGAACTTAGGGGACAAGTCAGCCTGCCCTTTATGGCAGTGGGGTTGTGTGTAATTAACTCAGGTCAACTCGTTATGCAAATAGCATTGATTAGGACTGTGAGAGCAGGTGAGTGGTTTTATTGTCAGCAAGACAACAGAAAAAGGGTTGAAGAACAAGACTGTGTCTTACAAGCAGAACTGCTTTTAGATTTTGCAGGGCTGTCACACGTTTTATGGAGAGGAGGCTCACGCTTTTTATAGTTCCTGGGCTGGAATAGCTTGGAATGGTTGTTTTCTAAAAACTGGCAGGTTGTCACCAGAGTAAAATTCATATAGTTAGTGAGTAAAAGGGACTAATGTATAAACACTAATCTGTTCTCTAAAATGTTCCTGGAAGAATCTTCAGGACTAATATTCTATTTCAAATCACCATGTAGTCATCTGGTTACCCATATGTTCATATTTTCTACAACAGTGCTCAGGTTTTCCAAGTGAAGTTTCAAGAAAATTCTTTTAAAAAAGAAATTATGTATACTACAGAAATAATAGCTAATCTGGGAATAATCTTGGTTGGTCAAGTTACTGAATTTCCTGTGCCTACATTTTTTGAAGGAGAATGAAAATCCAGATTCCTGCCAGTAGCTGTTCCTAAAGCAGAGTGAGCTGAATGTATGATTCTCTGTCAGTAGGCATCCAGATGAAAATGTAAAAATTATATTTGTGTACTCATCCATATTAATACTTGGTGGTGCCTGTCCCTTGGCTCTGCACCTCGTGTGTGTGGGCAGGGGCTCTACAAATGACCCAGTTTGGCTCCTGTGTGAATGAAGTGCCACAGCGCATCCAATGGCAAGTTCATAGCATGAATGGGAGCTTCCTGTGTTTATGCATAATAGAATAAACTTCTTAAATTGGAAGATAATCTAATCTATTTTTTTTTTATTCTAATTTTAACTGTTTAGGCGTCTGAACAAGAATAAACTGCAAGTTCTTCCCGAGCTGCTTTTTCAGAACACACAGAAGTTAACTAGGCTGTAAGTATAATCTGATTTATTTTTCTGCGGTGTGTTTCTATTTTATGTTCCTTATTGTGCAGATTCACATGTTTGTGTTTTGACTGCGGTGAGAGGTTTAATTTTTGTGATATTAAACTGCTAGTTAGTAAGGGTTTTTTAGGGGATGTGTTATGCTTGCTTGTGTGTAGTTGTAATTTGGTAGAGCATAAATACCAGAGGGCAGAGAAACCACAAAGTTTTTCTGTTCCTTATGTATTCACCAGGATGACGTCAAGGTGACTTATTTTGAACTCTCTATGTAGAGCTACAGAAACCATGGGAAGTGTCAGGTTCACATATCTGGTTCAGCCTAGATGTCCACAAAAAGAGATTGTATATACTTATTCTAAAATAATGGAGGTCGTTATAACTTCTTTAGTTTGGAAAATTATGTTTTTAACTAAGTCAAGGCTTTGCCAGATAGACCAGCAAAGTCTGCTGCCTCATCAGGCAGGAAGAGGAGAAGTTATGGAGCGGTAAACAATTTTGTTCCTTGAAATATAAAAACTGCGTTATAAAATGTTTAGATGGCATCAAGGCCCATTTCAACAGCAAGAGAAGGATATCATGAACTTGGCATTATTTCTTTTCGGTGGGAGGAGGGAGAAGGTGGTGTTAGAACAATAACTGGGTGATTTACAAAATATATTTTAAAAAAAAGTGTGTAAAAATAAAATGGATGAGCAGGTGCCTGCATAGTTGCTATCAAGAAAAGACTCATCTGCCTTTTCAAAGGAGTAGTCAAAAGCTGTTTGAAATAATTTTCTGGATCTTGCCAAAGTTAAACTCATGATCCAGACTGGCTTTTTGAAATTCGGTAAAACTGTTCTTTTAAAGCTTGAGTTTGTTTTATGGAAGATCAGATACTAAGACTTGTGATTCAGTTAGTGAAATTGTGAAGTTACTACAGGCTGACTGAAAAAGTTATCCATTCGTGTGGAGTTTTTATAATTGTTTTAATATCTCTACGTGCAACCAAACAAGCCATTTAGGCAGTGCAGTAAATTTTTCTTCCCGTGGAAATACAAACCACGTGGTGATAGTGCAAATTAATTTTGGAATCAGATGAGTTTAAAGTAGTATGATCTTGGTTTATGCTTAAAAGAGGCAAGCTGAGCAGTGTTGTGCAACAAGTGATGCTGATAGTTTGGAGAAATTCTGTACTGAACTTCTGGTGTTGTCTAAACTTGCTCATGAAAAACTGTACAAGCAAGTTAATGCCATTATTCTGCAGATACAAAAAATATGAAAAATTTATAAGCTATAGCTGTCTTTCAGTCTCAATATCTGCTTGGAAAAATCTTTCTTGGACTTATTTTGCAAGCTTTGTCATGACTTTTGAATGCACTGGGATATATTCACTCAATGGATTTGCTTGAGCTGAGCAGTTTGGTTGCATTTCCTAATGTTCTTTGCATGGTTTTGAAACTTTGCATCTTGAAACGCCTCTTGAGTATAAAGTGTGAGCTGGCACATAGTTGCAGATACCTTTATCTGGTCTCTGGAAGGTGCCAGTTGTATTTATTTCTTAGAAGAGTTGCTTCACATGAGTTAGTTGTCTAAGGATATGATGATGCTTTCAAGAGAAAAGCTTTTATAGAGTTCACCTGTATCTTGACAAATTCCAGTTTAACATGTTGAAAATTGCTCTGTGAGTGGTCTCATTGTACCTGGATATCACGAGAGGAACTCTCTGGTAATTTGTGGTTTCAGTGGAATGTTGTGTGCGTTGATAACTTGGCGTGCATCTGTCCTCAGGAACCTCGCGCAAAGAAACGAAGTGAAAGGAGCTGAGGCTTTTCAGTACCACAGAGTGTATTTTTCAGTAGGTCATGGAATCATGATACATTATAGCCCTTAACAGCAAGGGCAATAATTTTGCTTTTAGAATATAAAGATTGCAATAAAGTTACATAGAATAGAATGATTAATCTGAATGCCGTGTTCTGTAATGCCTCCCAACGGATGCTGTCGGAACATTTGTCTTTATTCCCTGACATTCATTCAGTCTTGCTTACTGTTTAACAGTGCATTAGATAGATCACTTTAACACTGTTTGTCAGAAGAAACTTGCTTTTTCTTTTGAAGACACAAGTGTTATATAAATAGAGTGTGTATTATAAGCAAATAAATCTTAGCTCAAGTGAACTGTTACAGTTCCAAGTGTAGTTTGGTCTTGTGTTTTTCTGTCACAGGATAAGAATGAAAAATTTGCTTCCTACTAGAATTTGTAAAAATTCACACACATACATGGTTGTTCTATTGTTTAACGTTACTGTCTTGGTACCACTGCTGGTAGATTCAGAGCTGTTCTTTCTTGCTTCTGTTCTGATTTGTGTGAATCCAGCAGTGCCCCTCTGCTCACAACTGGCTATCATACTCGAGTGGTGAGGCAGTGGTGCCTGCATTCCTCTCTGCAGCTGCTCTGCCCCAGCCTCTCCAGAAGAAAGCAGAGCTGAGAAAGTGATGAAAGGGCATAAAAGCAGTGACACAAAAATTGGTAAGGCAGGCTGATGCAGGGGTGAGGTAGATTCTGTGGAATTTACGAGGAGTGAATTTAAATGAACGTTAAAAAGTGTAGATAATGCTGGTCTTAATTTTAATTTTCCATGGTATAGCTATATTCCTTTGGCTGCCATATTTTCCAGCTCTTGACTGTGAGTTGCTCAGATGTTACTCCATTATTTTCTTCTTAGTAGTTATAACCCTCATAAAGTAGAAAGTCCAAAATTAAGTATTTTGTGTAAGCTTGCTAAAGCTCAAACAATGCAAAAATTTCAAGAACTAAATATTTTTGTGCAGTATGTCCCAATTGTAAGATGTGGGTTTATTCAGTGGAATGAAGAGCTCGTGGTCTTGTCCATGGAGGAAATAGAGATGAATTCTGTGATTCTTACAGCTGCCCTGTCCAGCAGGCGTGCAGTAAATGTAACAGTCCATGGCTTTGTAAATGAAGGTACAAGCTCAATTTTTTTTTTTTTTTTTTAAGATAAAGCTAAATAGAAAGGTGCCATTCTAAGTTTGGTAGCTTGATGAGAGTTTGAAAATTGAGCATATTTATTATTATGAATAGAATTTGGTGGAGATGGAGTGACTGACCTGCTTAAACATGCAGGAATTTTGTGTGCTGGAGGGTTTGGGGGAAGACCTGTTAATGTTTCAGGAGTAGTTAAAGGCTGGAAAAGCAACTGAGGGCTTTTCTCAGAGTTCTGTCAGCCAGGCTGAAACCTGGGACTTTACTGGAGGAACCAAATTGTTTCTGCAGATTGGTGTCAGCAGAATCTCTTCAGCCTTGCTGCTGCTGGGAATCAGGACGTAGGACATGGTTTGGTGTCGATGATGTGCCAGAAAAGCTGCAGGACAAACCTGGGGGCTCTCGTGCTGTTCCATGTGCACACAGTTTGGGACAGAGGTGCTGTTGTCCCTGATGGATCCTGTGTGTGTCACCAGGTAATGCACGGTGCATTTCCACTGAAATCCACTTTCTGGTAACTAATGAAATTGAATTTAGAATGCTTCTCAGGTTATAACTGCATCCTCAACCTTTACTTAACTCCAGGTACCTTTGGCTTTTTTCTCCAAGCCTCTCCTAAGTTCTGAGCTTCAGGATATCCTTGCATCTTTTACAGGGCTGCTTAGGCTTCATTGTCACATCTGGTTGGTATTACAAGCAGGAATATATAAAGCGAAATAAACCTTAAATGGAATGTGAGGCGTCCCACAAAACGAGTTTCTCATAAGGCTTTGAGCCTTTTCTTCTAGAAAGGGTGGCTTTGAGACTCATGGATTTTGTTTGCTTTGGTTTAGATAAGGGTTTTAAGTTTAAGTTGGATGGTGAATGAACCCTTGATTGTACTCTCCAGTGGAAATGTTTCTCATTGCTCTGTTGCCTTCACTGAGTAGGTTTTAAAGCTTCTGAACTGTTTTATCTGGGATAATTATCTAATAATTCAAAATGCAGGCACTTTTAATGAGAAAACTGAATCAAGGAAAAGACATTTTTAATGAATTGAGAAATAAAAGCGTGAAAGTGTTTTTTATAGTTTCAGGTATTTACTAACATCTATCCATAAAGGAACAGGTATTTTTAATACAGGTGATGAAATGCACAGAAAAGGTATAATAAAAGGAAACATGTAATTTAACAGCTATAAAACTAGGTTTTGATTCTAAGGCAATTATTTTCTTATATCCAAGATAACTCGTGAAATTTACCCACAAAGTTTGTAAGCAAAGATTTGTGCCTGCTGGAATCCTGTTGCCTCTGTGTGCAAAGCTGGTGTGTAAAAGGATTGCAGTGCATCTGCTTTTCACTAAAAAACAAGTATGTTAGTAGTCCCTGAGATACTTATTTATCTTTGAAAACACAACAAAAGGGGAAAACAAACCCATTCGCCCACAAACACCCTGTCATTTAAGAATATATTTGTTTCATTGTTGAAGCCTCTATACCTCAGGCTAGCTGCTAAGTAGTCATGGTAAAGCTCCTTTGTGTGTGTGAAAAAAACCTCTTAGAAGTGCTCTAAGCTCAAGTCTTGCAGTGAGAATTAATACCTCTACCAAATTTATAGCCATGGACCATTTGTTAGGTCTATTTACTTTTAATGAACTGTCTTAGTTGTCACTTGACTGAGCAAACTAGGCTCTGGAATCTTAGATACTGAAATCTGATACCCCAATATCAGGAGAGTAGAAGCATCCATTAGACTCTGAAATGAATTTGTTTGCTTTTTAGAGTAGTATCAGAATCTAGATTTTAATCCAAAACCGAGTGTCTTAGTGTGGGAGCAGAGCGCTGTGATCCTGCACTGAGACAATTTGGGTCCATGGCTGTGTGTGCACAGGATCTTTGTGTTTAAATTTTCTAGTCATGGTGTCCCAATGTTTAACATACTCATTTATAGTTATTTCTAAAGTAGGCTACAGTAGCACAATCAGAATGGAGATGTTGTAGGCAAGTTATTTGTTTTAATAAAATGGCATTTCCTCTCAGTGTCAGGAACAGCCATTCTGTAACGAGTTACTTGTTGTTAACATGATCTAAGTATTTGTAGCACTGTGAGGTTTGTCAGAGCTGGATCAGTGGGTTGCTTATTTCTTGTCTAGGGGAATATTTTGAAAGTTGATTGATAGATGGGTAAAATAGTGAGTAAGTACTTGCAGCACACGACGCAAGTTCTGTGAGTAGCCTTAAAAAGAGGCAATATTCAGCTTTAGCAGAATCTCAGAGCGGCTGAGGTTGTGTGCTGGGCTGATCCTGGCTAGACACTGGTGCCCAAAGCTGCTCTGTCACTGCTCTTCTCAGCTGGGCAGGGAGAGAAAATATAATGAAAGGCTTGTGGGGTGAGATGAGAGCAGAGAGAGATCCCTCACCAGTGATTGTCATGGGCAAAACAGACGTGACTTGGGGTATTAACTTTATTGACAATTAAATCACAGTAAAGCAGTGTTTCATTTTTAGAAATTGCTATTTGCCATCTCTTTTCTTGACTTGTCCACTTCCTTATGCTATCAGTGTGTGTGCAGTGTGTGTATTTGATTTTCTGTAAGTCGTTTCCTTGGATAATTCCTGGTATGAGTAGCAGGAACTATTTAGTGCTTTACCTGAGAAGCTGCCCTGGTTAGACATAAACATGAAGGTGTTCTCAGCTTCCCTGTGTGACACTGCTGTGCTGCGGGCAGCTGTGGGCCCAGCTGAGTCAGTGTCTCCTGCCTGGTGATGCCTAAAGAGGCCAACCTAGAAACAGAGACTGGACAGGAGGAAGGGAATAAAGGTGGATATTTATTAGAAAGGCCTTCAGAGGCACACCCTGGGCAGGCCAAAGGCTGCACCCAAGATGGACCCCGAGTCACGAGTTCTTCACACTTTTATAGCTTTGGTCCATTTGCATCTCAACCCAATTTCACCAATTAAACTTTAGCTAATGATGGAATTTCCCCTCAGCTTGCCCCCCTTCTCAAGATGCTGGGTTACACATTTTGGGCCTAGGCCGGGCTGGGTGTCCTTGGAGAGCAGCCTGGAGAAGCTTTGTTCTGTCTGTCTCAGCATGAGAGAGCAGCAGCTCCCAGGCTCCAGGACACTGCAGAGTTACACACTGGGAATGCAGAATTTGAAAAGTATAAAAGTTAAAACCTAAGGCATCACTGGAACTGGCCAGGTGCAGTGTGTATGAGATTTTTCCAATGTCTGCTATCCTCTGAGTGCCCGTGCAGCTCAGATGTTTATTGTAGCCAGGGGTCGTTGCACATGGCTGTGATTTGCCCAGGATTTGCTGCTGAAAGCCCTCTGAGAAGTGTCACTTGTAAACCCTCCTTCCCAGCCCCATCCTCAGCCAGCTCAAAGCATCAAACCATGACTCCTGGTCAAATTCAGACTCTTTCATCTTGTGGATGTCATTAGAAGCTGTGCTTGGAAAAGCAACCAGATCATAAATTTTCTTCATGTCCTCTTTATTTCTCTGTTTGTTCTCTTTCTAGAAAGAAAGCTCTCCCAGATTGCTGCCTTAGAGCTCCATTATCATTTCCCATTAAAGCAGGATCCTGACAATTCAATTGTTGCAGGAGTTTGAGTTACGGTGTTGCCATGACAAAAGAGCATGGGCTTGTAGCAGGGTGTTTTTGTGGTTTTATCCACATCCAATAATTGTAGTTTTACTGTGTATAGATCACAGCAGGTCTTTTCAGAAGACAGTAAATAATTACAGTAAGTGTTTGCTGGTCTCTGGGGTGCACTTCTGGCTTGGGAAAGATGTGCATTAGGTCAGAGGCTTGTGCTGCAGATAGCTGGATGACATTTACACCGTTTATCAAGCTGAAGTCATTCTAGATCTTCTTTTGGGCTCTGCTTGTAAATAATGCATGTAGCCTTTTTTTTTTTTTATTGCAAGTACACACCAATTTTATTGAAGAGTCTGAGGATCTTTTTCTGTCTAAATAAGTGCAGAAGAATAATTAAAAATAGAATAAAAGATTTTTTTCAATTATTATTATTTTGAGAGTAGAAAACAAAGGAAAACATGTTGAAAAGCCAGAAGGCTTCCTCCTCAGTGCTGCTTTTTCCCCTGTGTGAAATTGGTTATTTGAAATGATAGTGTGCAGATGTCTTGTTTCCCCTCTTAGGGGAAATAGGCACGACTGGGGAAGAAAGGGTGTTTCTTGTGAAAATTACTGCTGGGTTTTAGTGGAGTCTTCCTTCTAAGGAGGTTTCTATTGCCAGCTTCTGTGATCAGGTCATCTTACTACAAAGCTATTTAAGGGAGTTTGTGGCAGAGGATTATACATTTCCAGAAGAAATGCCACACATGCAGATTAAGCATAAATCTGCTTTGGAAATAAGTTGTTTTACTCTGTCAGCTGAGTAACTACTGCCTTGCATTTCCAATGTTTTTTCCTTTGCTATTCGGAGAGTGACATCTTTTCATTGATATTCAGCTCAAGAAACCAGGAGGCTCCAAATTAGTGAGATTAATTTGCCATTTAATTATTTGATAATTATTTGGTAGCCTTAGCCATGCTGCCGGGTGTCCGTTTTCCTGAATGTTGGGGTTTTTAAAGTACTCTCAGATATATTCTAGTTTCAAATCACATGGCTTGGAGATAGCACATTAAAAATACTGTTAATATACTGTAACTGGCTGCTCAAAGCCATCCTGAAGTGCAATATGCTAACACCAGTAGTAGCCTTGTGAACTAACTAAGTCCAGTCCATGATTTTGCATCAACAGATCTCTTGTAAATAGTTTCTGATGCTTCTTAAAATTTGCCTTATTCTTAGTATCGAACAAGGAATACTGATTGTAGATGCTGAAGGCTTGGTCGCTGAGAGATTTTCCAGCTTTCTGCCAGTATCCATGTGAAAGTCCTTGCTTTCACACGGATGCTGGCCGAAAAGCAGTTTAGAGGTTTTTGTAAACCAATCCTTTATCTTGCAGGTGCAAGTTGCTGTGCAGAATTGTTGTGGTACTTACTGGAGAAATATTTTGAAATGGGTGTTGTAGGGTTTAGCCAATCATTCTAAGAGGTGGATGGTTAGGGACCAATAACCTTATGCCATTTCAGGTGAACTGAGATATAAATACAAGTCTGTAAATTAATAAATAATTCCATTCCCTCCTGGATCGAGCCTGTGTCGTTTCTTGCCGTCCCCGGTACAGCAGCGATAACTGATAAACTCAGTGTGTACTCACAATTAGACATTAATTCCCATCAGAATTCATTTTTTTCTCCCCAGCCAGGGTGTTTGAGAACACCCTCAAAGGTGGTGCTTAGCAAAATTAGGCTGTTCTAAACTTCTGCAGACTCTTGTGCTGCTCTGAGTGAGTCCCATCAAGGCTGGATGGGGACTCCGTGGTCAGTCACCACCCAGAGAGCTGCAGGCGTGGGTTCTGAGGGTGGCTGTGTGTGCTCTGCCAGCTCTGAAACATGTCCTTATCAGCTGCCTTCAACTTCTGTCTTCAGAGTGACAAATCTAAACGGGGAGAAAAACACAGTGACTCAGCTTCTGGTTACGAGGGCTTTCACATGACTGAGAGCTGTTACAGAGGTCTCAAAACACAACAGTTGTGGGTGGCCATTATTGGCTTGCTGTTTTCTTACATTAGTCTTCAGAATTTGGGCTTTTTTGCTCCTGTGAGCAGCAGTCCAAGTGCTGTAGCTCCCTGCAGTGCTGGGTTCTAGTCCCTGGTGCTCGATTTGTGGTGGTGGCAAGGCTGGGGAGCCTCGGCAGGGTGGATTTGCCTGTGGCATTCAGGGGCTGCTTTCAAGCTTGCCAGAGGATTGAGTGGCTGTGGAGGTTGCAGCTGGAGATTAATTAGGTTATATCACAGGTATATTATTACTGAGGGATTCTGACCTGATGGTTTATAGGCAGTTTCTTTTCCAGAAACTGGATAACCCTGGTAGTCTGTGCAGCTCTGAGTTTGTCAGGGTCAGATTTACTGCATTTGCTTTGTTAATGTGGCTTTTTGGCCTCGCCATTAGAGCTAGTCAGCAAATGTCAGCACACCACGGTTACTTGCACACAGTGTATTGCTATATGGATATTGCTTTTCTTGTTTGAAAACTTCCTTTTAATCAGTTAGTTCATATGTGAATGGTTTTTTGTCTTTCCCCTTTGGCTGTGCTCTGAAAGGAGCTGAAAAGTGTTTTCCTGAGTGTTCAGTGCTTCTGAGCTGCTGGAGTCTTGTCCATGGTTAGAATGAGCAGTGGGAAATTCACTTGTAAATTGTCATTACGGCAACTAGGAGACAATGCAGAGTGAATATAACTCTCTTTTCTTTTTGGTGAACAGGAGATTAGAATACATTTGGCATTATTTTCACACTGAAGCAGTTTCCTCACACAGAGTGAATGTAGGAACAGATTGAACTGATGACCTGAAGTGCAGACATCTCATCTACGCAACAGGAAAAATATCATAATGATAATGTAAATATTTCTGCTGCTTTCCATAATAGACTGTCATCCTGAGGCCAAAGATGAGTTTACATTCATCGTCTTGTAAAAGTCCTTTCAAATACTTTGGAAATATGTTGCAGATAATGAGAATTTCTTTTAGTGTGTGTGGATAGGAGAAGTATGGAACATGATCATTGGTGCAGAGATACTAATGAGGGTTAAATTACAAGTGCTGCAGATGAAACCTTGATTTTCATCAGCATCTTCAAAAAAAGAAATAGCCATTTCCCATCACCAGTTTTCTGGCTTCAGCTCTCCTGGTTGTTTCATGGCAGCAGAACCCTGCTTTACCTGTGGAGGTTTGTTGTACGGTCAGAGCGCCCCACGAGTTAAGGGTTTGGTGGGTAAAATGATGCAAGGCCAAATACTTCCTTGTTTTAATTATCATTTGGTTTTCTTCTTGAAATCTGCAATGTGTAAAATGGGAAGCTTAATTCAGGCTTTCTGGAGCTTTTCCATGTGTTTCACAGGGGTAATAGGCCATGCCTGTTTAAAGTATTTCAGACACTTAAAGGTCTCCAAAATGAAAGCTGCTATTACTTTTAAATGCACTATGTTTGCTTTTGAAATACAGTCATAAATGATCCAGGATTTCATTTTGATTCCAGTCCCTGCAGTTGGGAGAGCCGTGGGATCGTAGCCCGAGGCGTGTGTGTGCCTGTCAGAAGGGTCAGCGCCGAGCTGAACCGGGGGGATTTCAGCTGGAGCCTGACACAGCTCCGCGTCCCCAGCGCAGACTGCGCTGTAAAACTTACAAGGGTAGAAAATATTCATGAAACAAAATTAAAATAACCCGTGCAAGTCATTAAATGTTACGGTGCTACGAGAATAGATTGGCAAGGGCGGTTTATTATCATCTTGCTCTCATGACTAAGGCAAGGATGTTGTACAAGGTGTGCCTTTGAACTGCTTTTATTTCTTCACTCGTTGTAACACACTGAAAAAAGAAGGTTATGGCACCTTGTGTTATACAAAGTCCATGAGCTGATTTTTAATGGTTCCCTTATATAATACTCTGGAACTTAGTGAGATTATTCAAATATACAGTAATTGCCACTCTTGAATATTGAGATTTTCTACAATGAAAATGCAAATACTATTGAGAAAATTGACTGAAGCATATTTGAAATTAAGTACCTGCCTTTTGCTTTGCTCTGTTAAACTCCCTGATGGGCTGTTGCTAAAGACATCTATGAAATGTTTTCTTCAGGAAACAGCTGATATGAATTTACTCCATTCCTATTGATCTATGAAGGAATGTTAAGTTTAACGTTTTGAATGGTTTCCATGCATGGTACAACATCAGTGCTCAGTGAACTGTGAGGGGAAAAATGCTGACAAGAAAGGCATCCGACATGAAACCAAATATTATGCTTGTACAGTTAGTTTCTTTTGTTGAGAGAAATAATCTTGTATCCTACCACACAGTCACAGGAATAGAAGTCCCTGTAAGTTCTGATAACCATCCCGGGTCAGCCCTGCCTCGCTGTCCTTCCTGGGGGTGAAGAGGGGTCACTGGAACATTCAGTCTCTGGGTCCCAAACTGATTTCTTTACAACAAACATATGCACAAAGTGACTTTATCTTCAAAAGCACTGGATGGAATTTTTGCTTTTTTAACCTTGAGTTTGTACCATCCTGCTCTACTTTTTCCCAATCACTCCTTGATCAAACCCGTACCATAGAATCCCTTACTGGGAGCAGATCTGATGGTATATTGTGCTAGGTTTTTTTACTAGGACTTTTTCTGCAGAAGTGGCAGCCTTTGCAGCACCTTGGTGTTATTTGACCCGGGAACTTGCTGGTCTATAGGAGGTATTTCACTTAAACAGCTTCCCCTCCTTCGCTCCAGTGGCCTCACGTTGCTCCTGCTGCATGAAGCGCTCGTGTGGCTGCCAAGGGCTGCACTGGAAACACCACCCTGGGATGGTGCATTGCCATCGGGCTGCCTGCAATAAAGCCCCTAAATCTGTGTCCTTTGCTGGCTTTGTTGGGAGGGCACGATGGCACATCCCTTGGGATGCCACCCCGGAGGGCACCGGCTCAGCTCGAGGGATCCCAGTGAGGCTGCTCTGGTGTTTGCCATGAGGCTGGGAAATGCACAGCTGTCGTCCAGCGTGTCCCTTCCCACCAGTCCTTCCCCTGACAGCAGCAGAGTTAGGCTGACATTGCTCAGGTGGGCCATTCAGTTTTGACTTTCGAGGCAGCATTTGTCCAGTATTTTGATAAAGTGTAATTTACATGCATCAGTAATTACAGGCTCCAGAGGGACCATGGTATTTTTTTCCTGACACGACAGGAAACAAATTTCCCATAAGCCTGGGGAATGCAACATGCCACTTGCCCCAGTTGGTGGTGAACTTCAAAGGAAAACAATGTTTCTTTTTACTGGCCTCAGGTTTTGCACTATTTTATCTTCAAAACTGGTATTTCAATTGCTTGAAGGGAATTATTTTTCTTCGCTGCTTGTTACTCTTTTTCTCCCAAATGGCATTGCTAGTTTTTAAAAATGAGGACCACCTCACTCTCTTGCAGCTGGAGCTTATTCCAACTCCTTTTAATGAGGTAAACCCATTTCATTGTGTTTAAATAAGCACATGAACAAAGGGCCAGTTGCTGGGTTGGCCTGTGGATAGCTGTGGCTTACAACAGGCCATGTGTCAAACTTGGCAAAAATATGAGCTAGATTGTTTTTCACTTTGTAGTTGAGGTTTGTAAATAAATACAATTTTATAGGAAGTGTAAATGACATACCTTTAAAAGTTGAGACTTATTTATTGCCAGTCTGGTTTTTTCGTATCTCTTAATTCACTTTGGAGAGTCCTTCCTTTCTAAAGAATGAAATGAAAAGGGGAAAACGATTTCCCTCTTCCTTTAGGGCACATTGAGCATGCCATAAAATATGGAAAAGTCAGGACTTATCACTCTGGCTTGACTCTGTAGCCTTGCCCTGGAAATGACGAAGGAGTTCAGTTAGCAGAGACTTTCTAAGGCATTTTGTGTGTGTGCCCCAGTGTTTGAGTGTCAGACTGGCAGGAAGATTGCCAGAATGAGCTGCACTTTGGGCTTTCAGCCTGGCCTCTCCCTTATGTACGGTGACCTGAAAGATTAACACGGTTAAAATCAGAGGGGAAGCAGTTTTTATATATGGAAATTTCCAATATTTGTAAAGAAACAAGCTCTAGCAGTTCCCAGTGAGTACCCGGGAGCGAGAGGGCTGCTGGGGATGCTGCTGTGTTGAACAGCCTGTGACAATGCTTCTGTGTAACTTTAAACTGCACTTTTTAAATTATGCAACACTTAGATACTTCACTGAGGTATTTTCTTAAGTAACTTTCCACAAGTGACTTCATCTGCTCAGGTTGGGGGGATTTGGTGTAGCAAAAGTCAGTGGCTTTTCTTGGATCATCAGTCACTGGGTTGTTAGTTTTTTCCCCACTAATATGCCTGCTTTTTAAGGTTTTTGTATTTAGTATTGTGGTAGCCAATCAATTTGTTTCTTTCTCCTGTAGAAGAAGATTTTTCTGGTTTTCTTACCAGAAATACAAGAATATATATACAATACACTGTAAGAAAGAATGGAGCACATTAACCTCATCAACATTTAACTGGCTGTGTTTTGAGTGGGAAGTTGAACCATATGACCTCAGAGGTCCCCTACAACCTGAAATATTCTGTGGTTAAATACGTTATTTACAGTATTTAATGCTAGGGCTTGGAAGCTGTTAGCTGTTTCAAGGTTTGGCAGATACTGTGGATGGGATATCAGGCTGTGGAGTTTTTCTTTTTTCCCCCTCCTATTCAGAATGAAAGATTAAACGTAGTAGACGGGATTTTTGTGGGTGCTGGAAGATCCTGTGCCTAAGAGATGCAAGATTGTGCTCATCGTCAGGATGTTAGAGTATGAGATGTTGGTTTTCAACTCCCACAACCCTGGAAAGTCATTAGGAGCCAGAATTGATGAACTGCTGCTGAGGAAAGTAAAGTTTAGCTGTCTCCTACCCTAAATTGTGCTGTTTGAATCCAGTTATAACGCTGACTTTGGTGTCCTTTTCAGAGGTAGGATGTGCCTTCGTGTTCAGTGTTTTTACATTTTATCATCTTGCATCTTACTGTGGGAGGAACTTACTTGCTTTATCCCTTTCTTGAATGTGCTTTGATTCTGCTTTGCTTAAAACCAGCTTGTAAAGCCAGAGTGGCTGATCTGGGAGGCTGTAGTGGGGTCATTATGTGTTATGGGCAAAGAGGTGCTGCCCAGATTCTCTTTGAAAAGAGTATAAAAAAGGAAAAGGAAAAAGGAAGGGTAGTATAGATGGCTCCCGTTCTCAGGGTTTTCCTTCCCAAGATCCCATTTAAAGCGGGCTTGGCATGGATGGAGGACCAAGGTGTTCCCACAGGATTTTCACTTGTTCTTTTTTTTCTTTGGAGGAACCCATGTTTTCCTGCCTTCAGCAGGAGAAGTCCCGAGGCCCCAGAGGGTGATGTTTGGGATTGGTGCCTCTCCTGCAGGTCTGTGGTCAGGATGGGAGCTGTGAGTTGGCTCCTGGCCCCTTTCAGTGCTGACCTCAGCCTGGGCTCTCGTGGTGTCAGTAACGTCAGTGTGCAGGGCTGTCAGAGCACACACTGCTCCATCTGCCAGCACGGGCATGCTCTCTGCTCATATCCACTGTAAAATTGAAAGGAGGGCACGTTGGGCTCAACCTCCCATTATCTAAGATTGTAGCTTTTGAATTTAAATGTTATTAACTTAGCTTCAGGTTGCAGCTGCAGAAAAAGGTTTGCTCTCTTTCTGATCTTAATCTGATGATCTTGATTTAATTTTCGAATTTATTTCCAAACAGTCTCTAAGGTAATGTTACTACAATGTCAGCAATCTATTTAAATTACAGAAAAATCCCAACTATTTAAAAAAAAAGAAGTGGTTAAAAGGAAATGTTGTCTTAACGTCCACTGGGTTATGCTGAATTTCAGGCATGTTTTAAGCTACTACAGCATTATGCCCATGTCACAAATGGGGTTTATATGTGAGGATTCAAATAGGCCCAACCAATCATTTCATGATTTCGAAACTTGTGGTAAAGCTCCAGCTAAGGAAAATAAAACACTGTTTCTTGCATGATGATACTGGTGATCCTTCCCTCTGATACTGAAGGGAAGGACTTCTTAACAGTGTCTTCAGAAAGGCTCAACTTGAGTCACTCAATTAAGTTACTGAATTACAAACTTTTACTTAAATGTTTAAATCAAAAGACTTTTTTCAAGTAGGTTTTTTTTTTTCCAAAAAAAGCTTTCGTGAGTTTTTCTGGCGGCCATCTGTATGCAGAATAATAAAAAATATTTGCAAAATCTAACATTTGTGTTATGCAGATTAATTAGAGTTTTCAGCTAGTTGGCTAAAGAAATGATTAATGCTGTGGAGACTGGCATGTCAGGGACAGGTAATATGTGAAGTAATTTTTAACTATGTGAATGAGACAAGTACTTCAGTTTTAGGAAGGTTTATTTCTGAAATAAAAATGAGATGGAAAATGGTTTTCTGTTTAAATTTTTTTTCTGTAATAAAAGACAAAACCATTCTGTGAGTTGATTAGAACCATGTAATATTATTTAATGGTTCCTCATTTTATATTTTCACAGACTGAAAATAAACATCACCTCACACCCCTGTATCTTAAATAATTCCAGATAGCATAATTATCTTTAATCACTTAATTATTAAATTATTAAATTAATCACTTAATTATTAAATTATTCTTACTTATTCTCTGTTATTTTGAAGGGATTGCACATAATTGAGTACACACTTTACACAGTAACTTCTTCTCAATCCATAGATCCCACTTGTTACTGTGTAGTGATGACGCTTATTGAAGCTGGTACATTAAAGTATTGATTAACATTTCATAGGGTTATACATTTTATAATTCATAAGAGAAAATGTAGAAATTACAGTTGATGTGCAGTCCTCTTATTCCTTGGAATTACCCCAAGGTACCTGAGTATTTGAATGGAAGGATGGGTAATGTGTTTTTTGCTTATTTTCAACTATCATCCCTTGCTAAAACACGTTTAGAGACATTTTATGGGAATTATGGCTCTCTTTTGCAGAATTTTATGTAGCATTTATTTGACCTGTGCCTGAAGACAAAAATATTAGAGGACAAAAGAGTGATCCATACACTGAGAAGAGGAGCCAGAACTGGCATCTGCCAGCCTGGAGGAGGATTTTGTGGCAGTTGTTTCATTCTGCTGTGGCAGTTTGGGTTTCCCCAGGCTAAGTCATGGCCACAGGAGCTGGGTGAGGATTCCTGATCCAGAGGGTCCCTGCAGTGCTGATGCCTTGCATTTTAGCTTTTATATTTTCCAAATTCTGTATTCCCAGTGTGTAACTCTGTAGTGTCCTGGAGCCTGGGAGCTGCTGCTCTCTCATGCTGAGACAGACAGAACAAAGCCTCTCCAGGCTGCTCTCCAAGGACACCCAGCCCGGCCTAGGCCCAAAATGTGTAACCCAGCATCTTGAGAAGGGGGCAAGCTGAGGGGAAATTCCATCATTAGCTAAAGTTTAATTGGTGAAATTGGGTTCATATGCAAATGGACCAAAGCTATAAAAGTGTGAAGAACTCGTGACTCGGGTCCATCTTGGGTGCAGCCTTTGGCCTGCCCAGGGTGTGCCTCTGAAGGCCTTTCAAATAAATATCCACCTTTATTCCCTTCCTCCTGTCCAGTCTCTGTTTCTAGGTTGGCCTCTTTAGGCATCAGTGCCAGGATGAGTTATCCCAGGGCTGGGACTCGCCTGCCCATCTCCTGCAGCTCCTCTGGAAACTCTGCAAGCACACATTGCTGAACTGCCTGAAATTCTAACTGGCAGCAGAGGCTATCATTATAAACCCCTGGGAAGAACTGCAGTCCTTTTGAACTTCTGCTGGCTGCTGAAACAAACCCCACCCAACCAAAAAACCTAAAGTCAGACAATTTAAAAAAAAATAAGAACAATAAAGCGCTGTCTTTGTTGTTGCCTTTGCACAGCAGAGTCCACATTCTAAATATACCAAGTTACAGAGAGTCAGGAGAGCAGCTGCGGCTAAAATGCTGCACTTGTGCAGAGGTGGGTTTATGCTGGTGGTTCTGTGTGTCTTTGCACTGAACTCACTCAGGTGTGTGCAGAGTCCCTCTCCTGGAAATCTGACATTGTTCTGCTCAGTATTTCCAACTGTGTCAGGGAATAACTTAAGGAAACAAAAACCCTGCATGGAAAAACATTTCTTCAGCAACTATAAGTTGAGTACCTGGACTGATTTTTGTAAAGTCATGTTGGAAAACATTAATTATTAGGTAATAAGGTAAAAAAATTACCTGATAAGGGCAAGGAATTTTGGAATGTGGTTGGCAAGACTTGGTGTCCTAACTGGAATTTTCAGTTGTTGAATTAAGTGTATTATTTAAACAGCTTGGATTCTAAAGGATTGGATGGCATTTTGAATTAAGTAACTTTGTGTGGGTTAGTTTACTGTTAGACAGCACTGGTGTTAAGAGCTGGTGATTTATTTTATTGTAGGTAGCCAAACATCTTTGTGGGATGGTTGTTTCACATACACATACATTTTACTCACCCTCTTGGTAGGTACTTTTTTCCATCACTGCTCTTGCATGTGTTGTGCTGATGCTGGGTTGCTCTTGGAAACCATTTCTTAGTATGGACATTGGGACTGTTTTTCCAGAAAATGCAGTGCTTAATAAAACCAGCATGTAATGCAAGAGCCCAAATACATCACCAGTGTGCACTTCATTATAGATTCCATAGAAGTGTTACAGTAATGCCACTCTTTGCTTTCAGCTCGTTGTGTTATTGGCATATTGTATAAATAGCCAGCTATTGAGATACTTGGGAACTGTTGAATGAAAGCTTTTGTAGGATTAAAAATTGCTGGGTTTGGGTTTTAATGGGAATATTGGGAAAATCAGACACTACTTGAATTGTCTCAAGTTATTACAGAATAAGTAAATTCTAAAAAGACTGCATTGTGATCGTTCCTGTTCCTGAAATACTGATGTTTTTTCAGCAGTTGTAAATCAGGGCTTAAATAGTCTCTTGGTATAGAGACAGGACACAAAGGGTTTAGCTGTGCCTTGCCTTGAAAAGTCATGGAATTTTTTGGTTAAACACAATGAAATTGAAATGGTGAAATCTGAGTGAGTGATCTAAGTAATTTTTGTTGCAATTTTCTTCAACACTTTACATTGCCCAATTTTTGTGGCATAATAGAAGGACACAGATCAGAAATTGAGGGATGGCTCCTGACAAAATGGTTCCTGATATTAATAGAAAGAAATAAAATAAATGGGAGCCGTTTTTATGCACCACTGAAGAGAATGTGTGATGGTGAGCCTGGAACAGCAGCCAGGCTGGAACAGAAACAGCCCTTGAGTTTATGAACTTGAGATAAATATTTAAAAATGCCATTTCAATACGTGCAGAGCGTATTTTTCACATTAAAGTTTGGTTTCCTTTTAGAGTGTGTGTGAGATAAGAGCACCTGCTACTGCTGCTGGTGGGCAGGTCTGGAACCCCAGCCACGGGCAGAGCCTGCCCAGGGAATGGCTCCAGGGAATGGCTCCAGGAATGGCAGCGAGGAGACAGAAAATGGTTTCAGCATGGGCTGGCGAGTGAAGTTGAGAGGGCAGGTTTTGGAGAATTTCAGCTATGTCATGGGAAATGGCCACAGCCAGACTTGTGATTAGCAGGAGAGAGCAAATCCTCTGGGTCATTGCCAGGGTTCAGGAGGGCAAAACACTGCTGGGCTATCAAATTGTTGCCATACTTTGTTTAAAAAAGAAAAGGAGGGCAAATATAAGTGGGGGGGAAAAAGCAAAACTAACAAAGCAGCAGATTACTTTTTTGGGTGTCAAATGTGCCATCATTTTAATGTTGCTGACATGTCCAACCTGAGCAGTGCATGAGAACAGAGAATGGCTGGAACAAGTGCATTCAAATATTGAAGGTATTGAGGAAATCTGAAAATGTAATAGCTGCTGAGTTGTTTGGCGTTTTTTTCTTTGGATTAAAAGAATCTTCTCATAAATTGCACTGGGTTTTTTTCTTATAAAATTTACCTACATTGAGGGTATTTTTTGTTTATTAGTGATCCCAAAAGGACTTTAAGCTGATCTTTCTGTATCCTAAATGGAAAGATATCTGTGGCATATTGAGGGAATATGAAAAAGTATTAATTTTTTTTTTTTTAAAGAAATAACAATAATGTATTCTGAAAGGACACTAATTAGAGCCAAAAGCAAAGTAGACAACTGAAACTGCTCTCAGTACACTAAAATTCATTGAATTTTTTTGATGTGAGGCAAGCTGTTGTAAATACCTGCCGTATTGGTCAGACCTGCTGAGTGTGATTTGTGAGAGCACTCAAGTAGGAGTTTCCTGGTTCTGGGACCTTGCAGCTTTCCAAGTCAAACCTCTTTATTCATTCACCTCAGGTAAGTAAACAGAGGTGTTTTGTTTTGCCCTTCTGTGGTTGCTCCCAAACCACAGTGCCGCGGCTCTTGGAACAGCTCCTTTGCCAGAGAGTGGAGTGAGGTTGTGCCACCGGTCCCTGAGACAGGTGGTGGCTGACCACAGTCAAAACCATTCATTTTCCCCTCACCCCATTTCTCCAACGCTCCTGACTCACTGCAGGAACAGGCTGGAGGATTGATTGTACCAGCCTGGTTCAGTGGGAACCCCCAGCCTGTGGAGTGAGGCTGGATCTCTCTGGATCCCTGAATAGCAATGGAATGTGTGGGTGCTTGCTGCAGGGCACCCCAGAGGGATGCCAGGGCTCCAGACTGACTGGATTCCTCCTGTCAGGAGCCTTTGTCTCCATGACAGGGGTGCTGCCCTGACCCTCTCTTGGTGGCTGTGGTTATGGAGTGTCAGGGTGCCCGTGGCTGGTTGTGGAACTTGCTCCTCTGGATGTTCAGCAGAGGGAGGGTGAATCCACTGGGGTGGTAGAAAAAAAACCCAAGTCCTTTTGCCTGGGTTAGCCCTGAAGTTCTCCAGCCTTGTTTCCTGATCACAGGTGTGGGTACTTCCAGCTGCCAGCCAGGTCAGGGACAGTTCAACAGGTCAGAGCTGATTATGCCAGACCTGGAAGTGACAGAAATGCTGATCAAACTCTTTCCAAAGAGCCCACGTGTCAGGCCTTCTGTAGTGCTCTGGTTTATTTTCTGATCACTGGGCTTTTATTTATTTCTTGTTCCCTCACAATACTAATGACATTTCCAGTTGATCTTTCTGATTTTTCATTTCCTTACACGTTTCAACTTTCAGTAAATACAGCTCCACATTCTTTACTCACGTGTAAGTTATAGAAAATTTACCCTAAAAGCGAGTCCCTGCAATTTACATGTCAGTAATTATATTTTGCTGTATTAATCTGATTGTTTGAATTAATCCATCCAACCTATTTCTTTAGTAAATGCAGAACACTTACAGGTTAGTGTTTCAAGAATAATACTGTAAACGAGCAGAGCTTTGCAGACTCCTGTGCCAAACGCTGTCTAGATGTAGAGTTCTTTCCCACACAGAGCTGTCCTTCCCCGACTCCTCTGCAGCAGTGGGAAGCAGAAGCATTGTCCATGGCTCATGACACAGAGTTAATAGCTGCTGTGGAAGCTCAGAACTCTGTCTGCCTTGGCCCCAGATGTAAATGTGGGACTATTTTCTGACCAATTGAGAGTTTACATGGAGCGTTTGGCTGGAGAACAACACTGTAGGTCTTCACAATGGTAACACTGATGCATTTGGGCTGCCTGAAAACCCAGACCTAGGGAAGTGTAAATAGTGTATCAAAAGTATTCAGAGGGAATCTGTGTTGATTTTGATATATTTCCTTGCGAGGCTAGGTTGAATGTCAGCAGTCAAGTAGGCTCTTGTTAGTGCTTGAGATTGATGGGTTGGTTTTTAAAACAACATCAATTTCCTAAATGAGAATTTGTTCACTAAGAAGTAGCTAAACCAGGTGTAGAATAGCCAGGAGCTGCCCTGAAATAAAGCTGTTCCCTTGAGGTGACATCTGAGTCTCCGGTTTGGCCTGAGACGTTGGATTTTAGATTTGTTTCATTCCTAAAGGATAAATGGCACGGATAAGCACAAAATGCATGTCTGGTTTGTGTTGTCACCAGTGCCCTCCGTTGAGGACTCTGCATAGAGTGATATGCAGGGTCTGAAAGGTGGTTCTGAGGAAATCTTAACCTCTTCGTTGAGGGATTAAGAGGTCACCACAAGAACTTCTGGGGACGTAGTCCTGGAGTCAGAGGCTGAGGCAGTGCTGTGCTGTAGTGCTGGGTGTGTTCCACTGCAACCAGTGACAAAATATACTGGTGCTCTTGGCAACTTTTAGGGTTGAAGTGGAGGGCGGAACAGGTATGAATTGTGGAACAATCTTCAAAGGATGGAGAGGTAACAGAGCTACCTGGAAACGTATAGGAATTTCTCCAAGTTTTCAGCATTCTTAAAACCAGATGAAAGCCTAAAAATGCCCAGATGTGTAGAAGAGATTTGCAGTGTAAAATGCATGAACACCATAATGATTGACACGCTCGGTGACTTTGAAGTATGTTTTTAATTATGTTGTTTTCATGTAGTGCTGTGTGTGAAATGTTTTGATCTCACATAGGAGGAAGAGTTAGGTCTGTAACAGCCGCATGAATGGTGTGAGAGTGCTTTGCAGTGTGTTTCTGTGCCTGGAAAAACTGGCATCTTGTTCCCTGTCATCAACTCAAGATGCGAAAAGGAAATGTACAACTGCTGAAAGTTGTGCAAAGAATCTGGTGAGGAATCTTCTGTCTTTGAAGATCTCCATATGTGAGGTATTCATGCATGTTTTGATGATGACTCGGTTCTTGGGATTCCTGAAGGTATTAGGGAGGAATGTATGTAGCAGGCTTGTGTTTGGCAACAGTTTAACAGCACAAAACAAATCACAAATGCATAAATATGATAAGTTATTGTCTCTGTCAAAATTGAGCACAGTTAGAAAGCTCTGTCCAACTGTGATCTGTGTGGTCTGGCTCCTGGCAGTCAACATACTGAAAGTGTAGAAGTTAATGTTCCAGAAACTTATCTGTAAAGAGCTGTCTGAGCTCCTGATGGGCGAGGCTCATGTTGTCAGAGATCAGATCGTGTTGTTCTGATAGCAAACCATCCATCTTGTTCCTATTGGCTGCTTTATTCAAGTGAGGCTACATTTCCAGACTAATGTGCCTTCCAAGCACTGAGAGTGCTGAGGTTCAGTTGCTGGAGGGAAAGGTGTGCTCAAGGAACCATTTGATATGAAAATACATGGCTTGAAAAATCATGAAAAGTTTCTAAAGGGAGAATGGGAAAGAGTAACCAGAGTTCAGAGAGACTATAAATTGCACCTTTAATGGAACTCCATGCTGGGCTCAGAACTAAATCTGTAGAAAACAGATAGTGTACCCCTTAAAAGTAAGAAAAATCTGTTTCTGTTTCAATACAGTCTTTCTTCACTGTAGCCACCTTGCTGTATTTGTAGTTGCACCCTGCAGTACCTTCCCATTGCTCAGCTGTGAGCTGTCTCTGTCCTCCAGGCTTCTCCTGCAAACCCTGCTGTTTTATGGCACACCGATTCCAGATATTCAGTTTTTTAATCCATTTTGGAAACATATACAGCTGCATGCTGCAGTTCATGACCTACTTCCATATCAAACTTGATAAAGGTAATTAATTTTCAATAGCAGTTGCTGCAAATCCCGGGAACTATTTTGTGTGGCTTTGAGGAGATTCTCTGAGAACAGAAGCAGTACATGGCAAAATGAAAGAGATTCCTCCCTTCTCCTGCAGGATAACAGTGCTAAAGGTGGAAAAAAGGACATTAAAAAGAGAGGCCAGAGTCAACTTCCATTCTGAGGCTGGTGGAGCAGGGCCGTTGAGTGACCATGGAGAAAAGCTCCACAATTGTGAGAGTGGGTGATTTTCACAGGGCACATCAACTTCTTAGTCAGGGAACTGTGTTTGTGTAAACAGGATGCACTAGATTTACTTTTTAGACACTTATTTATTTTAATACTTGTCTTCTAACCTTGCCTTGATTTCTCTGGGGCTGATTTGTTGCTGGGTTTTGCTTTGCACCTCTCATCCTTATTTGGATTGCTGTGTAGGTTTTCTGTGTTTCTTCTGAAATAAGGTCCCCGAGGGTGGCAGGTCAGAGCTGCTCTCCAAGCAACAACCAGCAGGAAGGGGTGATAATGGACAAACTGGGTTCTGTGTGTGGGTGGTGTCTAAAAGCATTTGCCCACGCTTTTATATCCTGAGCTGCAAGCCAGTCGTGTGCCTTTCCAGTGACTTTATTCTGAATTAAGGTGAGCTGGTAGACATGCAGATTTCCAGCCTAAATGGTTCTTAGCTACAGTGCTTCTGGTGAAGTTCTGCTGTTTTGCCACAAAACAGATGGAGCTCTACTAAGGTGTTTCATAAAAATTCTGGGGATGGCTTTGACAGACAAATCAGGAGGAGAATTTAGCACTCAGATGGCTCGAAGCTGTCCCAAGAAATTCTGAGCAGAATTTTCTCTCGCTGGTGATTAAAAAAATCTCCTGAGAGTAGGGACTGTGAATGTTGAATTCAGAGAAAAGTCTGCTGCTTCTATAGTAATGAGACATAATTGAACATAGTATTTAATACATAAGAATGTTTTCTGAGTGGTATTTGGGCCATAGGAAGAGAAACAGACTGTACCAATCAAGGTAGACATTTTCTGAAGTGTAAATTTGAATTTTCCCTTGATGTTGAGCATCAACATCAACTAGGCTGGGCCTACTGGTGAAGTGTATTTATGGTTTTAGTCTTCTATTCAGACAAGCAGAAGATGTGCTCCACAGCTTGGCCATCTCTGCTTTTCCTGAGCAAAGCCAAGGTCAGTCAAGATCCTCATTTCAAGCTGTGGAAACCTTTGAATAAAATGATTTTGTCAATTCCTTGTCACTTTGGTCTGTTTGGTTTTTTTCTCATTTGACTTCTTGCTAGCAAAGATTGTCTCACAAGCCTGTGTCCTGCGTGTCAGTAAATGTTGTGTGAAATTAGAGTTTTGTAAGCTCATAGTTTTCTTTGTCCATTCCAATGTGTTTGGGTAATGAGAATGAGCCATGTGATGCTGTAGTTCCGTGTGCACTGGGAAAAGCTTGTGAAGCAGAACTGTTGTGGCAGATGAGAAAAGATTTGTCAGGAGGTGTAAAATCAGAGATAAGTTAACTTGAAATACTGGTTAAGTGTGGGGAAGAATCTTTGGGAACACGTGGGGAATTTGGAGGTGAGTGACGAAGAGGAAGAGAGGTGGATTTTGTGTAGAACCTCCCTTGCCCGGGTTGGGTTGTGTGATGCCTAAAGAGGCCAAGCTAGAAACAGAGACTAGACAGGAGTAAGGGAATAAAGGTGGATATTTATTTGAAAGGCCTTCAGAGGCACACCCTGGGCAGGCCAAAGGCTGCACCCAAGATGGACCCCTAGTCACGAGTTCTTCACACTTTTATAGCTTTGGTCCATTTGCATCTCAACCCAATTTCACCAATTAAACTTTAGCTAATGATGTAATTTCCCATCAGCTTGCCCCCCTTCTCAAGATGCTGGGTTACACATTTTGGGCCTAGGCCGGGCTGGGTGTCCTTGGAGAGCAGCCTGGAGAGGCTTTGTTCTGTCTGTCTCAGCATGAGAGAGCAGCAGCTCACAGGCTGCAGGACACTGCAGAGTTACACACTGGGAATACAGGATTCAAAAAATATGAAAGCTAAAATGTAAGGTGTCATGTGGGGCTGACTCCATGCAGGTGATTAAGAATTCCTGTGGAGCATTGCCATCTGGGTTATGATTCTGTCTGTGGCTGCAAGGTTTAGGGGTGGATTTTACTCTTCAATGGCACATGGTATTCCTTCAGCTCCACAGCTTGGGTATGGCCTGGGGTGGTGACTTGTCAGCGGAGACTGACTGGAGGTGTCAGCATTCCTGGAGGTGGAATTACTCCTGGAGCCTTGCAAGAATATTAAACATTGATCTTTTCAAAAATATAAACAGACAGATGTGGATTTAACAGGTTGATTAAAGCATTAACCTCTATGGCTTTAGAAATTTAAATTAACTTTATCATTTTTTTTAAACTGCAACACTAAAATGAAGAATTACTTCTATAGTGTTAGAAGTGTTAGAATATTGATTAATGGCTTAAATCTAACTTGCTTTTAGAAATGTTCTCCAATATAAATGTGAAAATGGGGAAATATTTTGGTGATTAAAAAGTGCTGCTCTCCCATGGAGCTTGTTCTGCCTGTTAAGGTGTAAGCCATAAGGCTTTATGTCTTTCAGAAATAAGAAATATATCTGTTCTCTCAGTTGGGTGTATAAGTGTTATCTCTGCAATTTCCATGGTGAGTGTTGTTTAGCCTAACTTTGGCTTGGTTGTAATATTTTTTTTTTTTCTGATGTTAGTTTGGACTCGATAGAAAGTGTACATCGACTGTAAACCACAGAAATACAAAATCACAGGTGTACTTACCATGGCATCTCTCTTTTGGGTTAGGGAGTGTGCAAATTTTACTTTGCTGCTTAATTTGTAAGTAATCTAAGGCCAGATAAACATAACATTTTCCTTTCTATACCTTAATGAAATCTAGCTTCACGTGCCTATTTTATGAATTTTACAGACTATTTATAGATCTACATCAAACAGATTCTATATACAAGTGTTGCTAGATTTGTCTGTTTTTTGCCCCATTTATTTTTTAAATTTTAATTTCATCTGATGGAAGATAATCACTGCATTTTTAGATACAGTCTGTATGTTAAAAATAACCCTCCTTAGCTTGCTGCAAAAAGAGATTATGCAGAGAAATAGAAAAGTAAATATAAACTTAAAAAGGAGATGAGATTTACATCTCTGACTTATGCTTAGGCATTTTAGGAGGAGGCCTGCTCATCAGCTTCACTTCAGAATGGATTTTTGCTATTAGTGAACTTGTGATGCAGAAAGCTTCAGTCAGTCTTTAAATAGAAAAGAGTGTACAGCTGTTTGGGGTTTTTTCTCATCCTAAAAAGGCAGACAGGCTTTAAAGCCTCGTTCTGCAGCTTCTCCCTTGTTTGCAGAATTATCGGGGGACAGATAAGAATGAATTTTGTCTGTGCCCCTTATCAGTGACCCTCCTTTAGCTGATATGCCCTCTGTAAAGAGCTGACAGACGCTTTTCCTGCTGCAATTAAAACAGGAAGTATTAGGACAAACGATACAAGTTAAGTACAGTCACAAAACACTTGTGCAGGTGCCTGAGGCAGGGAATTCTTGCCTGTGCTGCTCCTGCCAGCCGAGCAGTGAGGCTCAATGAGCTGGTCCTGTTCAGAGATGAACAAACTCAGCTGTACAGAAAAGCAGCTGCTGTTCCACGGCAGCAGGGCTGTGAGAGTGGTGTAAAATAGTGGCACCCGGGTGGCTGAGGTGGAGAAGGGTGGTAAGTTAATGACCATTCCTCGGAGGTGAGCAGGGACACAGAGCCTTGTAATGTAAATATTCCGAATAGTTGCTTTTGGAAACCTATGTGTGTTTTTCTTTTGGGCTTTTCAAAATCCAGTTAGCCAAATAAGCCAAACAATTTTCTTGTATTTATTTAGGCAGGAAGCCAGCTTCTCAATTTGTCCATATTAACTATCTGAGAATTTAGAATAATAAATATTATACGTAGTTTTCATTCTCTTGAAGAATGAAGTACGTTAAAAACCTTCCCTGTAAACGTTCACCTTACTTTTGTCTACAGATCAACAATTTCTAATTGAAAAACTGCCTCATTTCAGGACGATTAGTTTAGCAGCTCACAGCAAATTAATGGTAATTGTAACCTTTGGACAAAGGGGTCTGATTAATCGTAAGTATTTTGTGTGCAAAGATTCACAAACTTCTGCTGATTATAAAGTAGGGGGGAAAAAAAGTCAGTTTATCTTGCTGAAATTATTTTTAAAAGCTCTTCATTTGGTGCATCACCCTTTCCTGTAAAAAAGCTGCTACTTCTGTCACCTTTTGATTTCGTAACAGTTTCCCAAATAAAGTAGCAGTGTTTATTTGGAAGGTAAATGTTTATTTTTGTGCCTAAGGACAGGATGTGTTTGTGCTTAAGAGGGGAAAGGGAAGAGAACTCCTGAAGCCTGGCTTTGGCGTTTGAGAAGTCATCACAAGGTTTCAGTCTTAGCAGAATTGCTGAAAAGGGGTGGCTGTGATGCCTAAAGAGGCCAACCTAGAAACAGAGACTAGACAGGAATAAGGGAATAAAGGTGGATATTTATTTGAAAGGCCTTCAGAGGCACACCCTGGGCAGGCCAAAGGCTGCACCCAAGATGGACCCCGAGTCACGAGTTCTTCACACTTTTATAGCTTTGGTCCATTTGCATCTCAACCCAATTTCACCAATTAAACTTTAGCTAATGATGGAATTTCCCCTCAGCTTGCCCCCCTTCTCAAGATGCTGGGTTACACATTTTGGGCCTAGGCCGGGCTGGGTGTCCTTGGAGAGCAGCCTGGAGAGGCTTTGTTCTGTCTGTCTCAGCATGAGAGAGCAGCAGCTCACAGGCTCCAGGACACTGCAGAGTTACACACTGGGAATGCAGAATATGGAAAATATAAAAGTTAAAACCTGAGGCATCAGCTGAACCCACGAAGTCAGGGTTGTTACCTTTGGCTGCCTGAGCACAGGTCATAGCTGCAGTGACCTGTGTGATCCTGCAGGGCAGCTGCGTGAGTGGGGTGTGACGTGGTCAGAAATGCTCTGAGATGTACAAAGCTCAGAAATCCTGCTTCAAATACAGGAAATAACAAAATACAGAACAGAGACACTGGGGATGAAACAGATCTTAGCTGTCAAAGATTTATTAGGTGAACAGAAAAGTAGTTGAAAGAAGTTGGTGAAATTATACTTGTTAGGCTAAATTGAAGCTTCTTGGTTTCAGGCTGGATAATTTCTGCAAATAAGCAGCTGTTTGGCTTGTCAGCAGGAGATGCTGTCACTTGCACAGTTCCACCTCTCTTTGTGCCATGGGAGGCTGTTCCTGCTGCATGTTTGGTACCCAGGGGATGCCAGGGGTGAGGGCATTGCCCAGTTCTCACTCCCTGAGCAGGAGCTCAGTGCCTGGCACTGCCTCTGCTCCCAGAGCTGGGAGGAGATTCCAGATCCCTGCACAAACTGCCTGACTGCATGGAGAGCAGGGAGAGGAAATGCTGCTTGACTTGTTTGTTTCCCAATAGCAGAGTTCCAAACTTGTGTATGTGTATTTGACTGTTCTAAGTGTGAAGGTTCTTTGGAATCTTTAAAACTTGCAGTAGCTGGAGGTGCTCGGGCAAGCACAGTTTTATCAGTGAATTTTGCAGTATAAACAGAAATTGGGAGATCACTGTTCATTACAGAATTTGCTGTAATAAAGCAGCTGGTTCCACTGGACGTTTATTTCTTCCTGTTTCTATTATTTGTGGTTTTTTGGTGAGTGAAATCCCCTTTTCTGTTTGCTGTCCTGATGTGACACCCAGAGCTGTGCAAGCCCCATTAAGAAGATTGGGGCCTTTCTGTATAACCTTACACGAGCTGAAATGGAAACCAGCCACTTTAGCTGATTGCATTCAATTTACATTTGTTGTTGGGTGATGTGACACCTGCAGCATTGATGTATAAAACCTCCTGGGATAAAGCACAAAGAACAGTAATATCTGACTGCTCCAGCAAACTTTATTTACTGTTATCAGGCAACTTGTCTTTCTATTTATTTATTTATTGAGCCTGCATTTTATTGACATTTTTGCTTGGTTAGGGTGTTCTGGATATTTCCAAAGCTGTGTCTGTGATATTTGGCAGATCTGAATTGTAAAGCCAGATATGTGTCACAAACAGCACAGAACAAATGTTTGCATTTCTAAATATTTTATCAACATTTATATGAAGCTACCTGTCCTTGTATCTATAGGCACAATTGTTACAGGATTCAGTTAAATCAGCAATAATATCAGTTCTCAGATATACCAAAAGATTTTGCAGAGTCAGTTCAACTGTAATGAAAAATCTTCCTTTTGTGTAAGTTACTAGTGAAACTCAAAATCTGGCAGTAATTCAAAGATGAACTGATGTGTAGGTTAGAGGTGAGGGAAAGTCACCTTGAAAATGAGCTAATGAGCATCTGGCTCTAAATGGGAAATTAACTCTTGCATTTAGGAAATAGGTCAGGCTGGTTAACAGGCCATTATCTGAATTCAGCCCTTGTTTGTAAATATACTTGTAATTCCATTGAAGACTAATTGTTGGGTGGATTGTTTTGTTTTTTATTTTCCTTTCACACATAGAACTATTTGATAACACTTTGATCCTACTTTGTTCTTTTATAGAATCTTTTTTTAAACTTTCCTGAAAATGAAGAATTTGGTCTTAGTTCCAGTTGTGGGCAAACCAACATTTTTTTTCCCCCTATGATATTAATGGCCACTTAATGAAATATTTTAGTCTGTCTGTGAAGGCCAACTTCTTTCAAGTAGTGAGAACTAGAAATCCATTGCAGGGTTTTGTAGGTTTGGACACACAGAAGGTGGTGCTTTCTTACAACAGCAGGCTGGATAATGGCACTTTTCCCCTGCAGTGGAAGTTCTGGCACCTGATGTGAAGGACAGGAGTTGAATTTAAGAAATTGTTGTGTTTTTAGCTATTGCTTGGCTGTTTGCTGAGAGAAGTTATATTCTGTATGCCCTGGATGAGCAGCTTCGATAACTGCATTTTCTTTCCTCAGAGGACTATGAATGTAGTGCTGTCATTTGCTGTCTTTGCAATTTAAATTCTAACTGAATGAACAAAAACACACTCTGAGGTTTTTTCACTTCTGGTGGTGTGGAAAAGTAGCAGGCAATAAAAGGCATGGGAGAAAGAGGTGCATGGATGAGATGTTTTATTTCATTCCTATCCTTTTTGAAATTATAGTACTTTGCAAAAGGCTATTCTTAGTCATCAGAAATAATACAATACAATGGGAGCAGAAGTGGCTGGTGACTTGCATTATCCAATATGGTGTTTGCAACCTTCAATTCAAATAAATAAAAAAACCCAGAGAAACAGCACAAATCAAAGCAACCCCCCACAAACCCCGAATCCCAGAACAGAAAATCATCCCTGCACGACTCCCTTTTAATGAAGTCACTTTCTGCATGGATCTTCCTAATGGTTTGTGACTTTTCAATCTTCCCTGTTATAGTTGTGGATGCTGCAATTGAAGAACACTTTTAAAAACCTTTGCATTGGTTGGTCCTTTAAATATCCAATGTGAAATCTGGGAAATCAGCTATGAGCTATGATGGAAGACTATGGATTCCAAAGTTTTGTCTTTATTCTCCTTCAGTCTCAAGGAGTCATATAATCCTCCAGGAGGATTCTGAATGTTGATGGTGTTCTAAAATGAAGGGGAATTCAGTGTTTGTGACTATTTGTGAATAAATCTTGAGAACGTTGTGAAATTTGTGCATGTGGCCGTTGGTAACTCCAAGTCCCCTTCAGCAATTAACCTAAACTCAGCTGCCTAAAGCTGTGCAAATCTATTCAAACACAGTGACAGGGGGAGATCTCCCTGGTCTCTCTAAAACTTTGCATTTGTTGTACATGGCTTATTCTCTTGCCAGGTAGCTCATACTCATAGAAAGGTACCGTCCAGAGGAGAAAATCGAAACACTGAGTGGTTAAAATGAGCAGTGTTGCCTGTGTGTCACTGAGACATGGCAGATTTGGAAGAAGAGCCTATCTCCCATGCAGATTTAGTGTCTGCTCTTCAAGGTTCTGCTCATTTGTAGTGACTTCCATGGGAACTGCTTCTGATATTCGGTAACCAGTTTTAATAATAAAAACATATTAAAGGAATTTTTGAAACGTGATGTTACAAATTGTCTTTAAAGAAATACCAGTGGACTCCTTAACTTCCACCTACTTAAGAAGTTTAAGAATGAGGTGTTTTGTGCTGTTCTCTGAAGGAAACATGGTTATTCACTTTTAGGCTTTTTAATGCTACTACTTAATAACAGCTACTGAGGAGAAATGGTCCTGTGACTTTTACTGACAGCTGTGCTGATGGCCGTGGCATCACCATGACTCGCTATTAGCCATGATCTCTGACTTTCTTTGCTGATGCATTGTTGGGATGTCACCTCAGAGGAACAGTGATTGTATCTGCCTGTTTTCTTAGACTGAATTATTGGAGATTATATGATTGCATTGGCATCACAGTGTGAGTCCAGTTAGCAAAGCTGGCAGACTCTTGTTAATGGAAAAAGAGCTATAATTAAATAAAAATACCCCAGCAACAAAACAAAAACAACCCCCACAAACAGACAGTGAATCTTTACAGTATACTTATATTTAAATTTAAGCTAATCAAGTCTTATTTGTAATAATTTTTAAGGGAAATGCTCAAGTTGAGAGGAAAGAGGCTGAAGGAGTCCTGGGGACTGTTCATGGAGGCACCACAGAGCTGTACTCAGTGTTGATATATAGTTCCATAATGTGCAGGAAACGTGTCGTTTCACTCGGTGCTGCAAGATCAGGGGCATAATCCATCTCACTCACTGCAGTGTGACGAATCAAATCACTGTCTGACAAGATCTGCTGCTTGGGAGCTCTGCAGAGATGAAATGAGGTCTAAATTCAAGGGCATGTGAGAATAATACTTTAGAAAATACCTGGAGATGGGAATTAAATGTACCAAAAGAAGTGAAAATGTTTAATTTTTAAAGGCGTATTTGCTGTGTGTAGTTCAATAAGTTAATGCTTTCCATATTCTGTGCTCACAAAAAGAAAAAGCAGAATGTGTGTTCTTAAGCAGTTCCTCGACAAGGGCTAGTCCCATTTCTGTCATTAACGAAGGATAATGTCTGGAGTGGCAAATGTCCAGAAAAAGCAATCCACTATAAAGGCATATTTACTTCAGTCAGAGAATTTGAGCTGTGGTTAAAGTATCAATATTAGCTTAAGAAAGTATTTGGCAGAGAGAGAGAGTCCAAAACACAACTGGTTACCTTACACCGTGTGTTTTGCTGCGGCGCCTTTCCCTGCTTGTCACAAAGGCACTTTGGAGCAAAAGGATACATCTTAATCCCCTCACTCTGCCAGGGCTCTGAAGGAGAGCTTGGTTGACAATTATTTCTGCAAAGCCTGGGTGTTTAGTGGCCGTGTGAGACACAGGTGGAACGCAGAGCTCGGTGCTGCCCTGGAAGCGGTGTCTGGGCGAGGAGGAAGCCGGCTGGCAGGGCTTTAACAGTGCATGGTTTACCAGTTCCTTCCTCAAATCCGAAATGCCTGAGCGAGTGTGTCACTCGTGGTGCACCATCTCTCACATTCTGGCTCTCTGCAACGCTCCTCTTTGATGATTGTGGGTTTCCTGTAAATTCGAGGCTACGGCATCTGTGCATGAACTGTTTGCTGGAAGAATTCCTTCCCTTTTATTAGAATGCTTGTGTAACCAGTTTCAAGCTATCAACACTCCTTCACACCCTTCCCCCATGTAGATATTTAAAAATAAAAACGAACTCAGTCTTGAAGTGGGAAGCATAAGAACCTTTGTGGGTTATTCGAACTACGGGAATATATATGGGGCTAAGTATTGGTCAGATAGGAAGCCTAATTTCCAATGACTCCTTTGGGGATATCATTCTGGAGGGGAACAGTGCTCTGCTTGATTCAGCTCAGTCGTGTTCACTGTCAGCATTGCTCATTTGCTATAGATGTGTTTCAGGTTATTTTAATGTTTTGGCCAGGTTTTACCTCATATATTCAGCTACGAGAGTCTTTCTGCAGCTTCTGATACTGCAGAGCCGAAGTAATTTGTGTTCAGAATGAAAACATTTTCTGTCTTGTACAGAAAAGGACTGTTCTGACACACCCTTCAGTATTTTCTAATTAGAACTTAATGAAATGCAGAAATTCTGCCTTGTAAATAGATTATGTAGTCTGATAGGGCAATATAGGAGTAATTGGAAATGTGCTGTAACCTTTAACGGGATGTGTGAGTGTCCTGTGTCCATTCTCGTGTTGTCATTCTCAAGAGTTGATTCTGTGGTGAAAAGTCAAGAAAGGTTAATCTTTTCTTAAATGAGATTAAGGCTAGGGAGCAACATGGTTCACATTCCAAATATAATTAGCAATAAATGCATAAAATGGACAATTACTTGCTTTGACTGTGATGAAGATGATGGGGTTTGTTGGTTTGGGTTTTTTTTGAAAGCAGCATCAATGCAAATTTTGGAACATAAGCTGATTCAGTAATGGCCTGAGTAAAGTTAAAACCAGGAAACTGCTAACTGGATTGCATTTTCCATTAGTTAACAAAAATTTGATTTCTTTAGGGGTGTGGTTGTTCTGTTTTCTTGTCTGAATCTGTATCCCTTGAAGTTTTTTTGTTGAGTAAGAATTTCAGATACGGATTAAATTAAAGACCATTGGTACTTAATGCATCTCCTCTGAGCGTGAGGGTCTTTATAGAAGTATTTCCCATTAATTAAGGGTGTTGGTATGAAATACTTTCATCTTGAATATTAAAAAAGTTTGGTTCTTGAGTGGCTTGGAGTAAAGAGTGTTTTCATAATGCAAGAAGGGGGGATATCTTGAACAATATCAAGACCAGTAGATTTGTTTTATATTTTCCACCTCCTTTTAAATGTCCAGATCTCCCCCAGTGGGGAGGGTTTTGGGTAACCCAATTAAATTATTAATTTGTCAAGTTCAGGATTTTATTTGCATTTTTTTTCCTGTAGTGTTTCCTGTCTTTAGGCGATTCTAATACGAGAATGCAGAGGATTGCAGTGTTATCTTGACTTGATTATTTTGTGATAGATGGCTTTGGCATTTTCTAGTCTCATCCTTCCAAAGTATTTTGAAAGATTTTGTATTCGTAATAAACATCTTCTTTCAGAAACTGATAATAAAGGTCTGTTACGAGTAGGAATTAAAAATGTCAATTTGTTTGAACAGCTTGTGTTGTTTTAGTACAAATTGTTTGGTGAGTACACAAGGCTCCAGTTCCATCTGAATGGCACTAAATTATGCTGAATTAATTATATTCTTGCTTTATGTAGCCTGACATTTAATTACAGAAATTAAATTCTCTTTGCACACCTCACCCTACCAGTGCATGACATGCAGCTCTTTCCTGTAGTTCTTTCACCTGTTTTATCTTCCTATCAACTTCTCATTTGCAGTAAAAATGTATCTGCATGAGAGATTTTACCTGAGATGTTGCCTTCAAGTTGCAGATCATAAGCCATGTAAGCAATTGGCATAGGTGCCATTTTTAAATTATTTTGGAAAGTGTGTATCAGTCTTAACTGATGGAGTTGAATTCTTTTCAATAAATTATGATTTGACCTTTTTTGTTCTCCATGGAAACCAGCCTCTTATTAATGCTACTGTTCTCCAGCAGCTCTTATGGTGTATCTGGATCTGTAAGCAGATATTAAAGGAGAATAATTCCACACAAACACTCCCTTCCCCCCTCTAAAGAACACCATTTATTCTAAATTGCATTTTCAGGTATGAAAATTTGGATGAAGCATTAGGTGAAAGGGTGAATATATCAGGTGAAACCACTACAGGACACAGGGACTGGTATGGCAGAATGGAGCAGTCAGTTCCCAAAGGATTACTTGTGAAACCTGGAATTGTCCCTGTAAGGGGCATTCCAAGGAGGAGGAATATTCCAGGGTGTCCCTAAAGGGGAATTAGGACAGGGCACAGCTGTATCAGATGCATTTGCATCGTCTCACAACACAGAAAAAAAGTCATTTTTCTATAAATATGTTAAAATACAAGCAGATCATCAGAAGACCATGTTGTGTTCAGTACATGTTTTGTACTGTGGTAATCCCTGGGCTGAGAAACCTCTCAGAAAATTAACACGTAATCTTTGTTATTATGTTGCACTTTCCTTTGCAGTATTAACTTTCAATTAAATATTGGAGCTAGAACAAAGCTGTGAAGTGTGTCTGGAGACCCCTGTGACACGTGATGTCATCTGGTTCTACCTGGAGTCATTTTAAAATGTGATCATGATCTTGTCAGAGAAGTTTTTTCTGACCTCATAAGTAGCTGTCTTTGTGTTTCTGGGTCTGCCTCAGACTCTTCTGCAGACTTTAAACTACCCTCATGCGTAATCATGCAAAAAAGATGATTTGGTTTTTGGAAGCGATGTCCAGGGAATTCTAGAACTGATGTTCATGAGAAAATAGCTCTGTTCCAGGTTCCTGCTGCTGGAGGCTGCAGGGACATGAACAGGTATTTTCCCAAGGTGTCACTGCAGAGTGAAAGATGAGCGAGGACTGAGCTGTTGGTCTAATCAAGCAGCCTGTTAGTTTGTGACGATGTGATTGCTTCATTTACAGAATCATGAGCTTTATTTGGTTGTCAGTCAACACATCATTAGTATAAGATGCTCCAAAGCGGAGCTGTAGCTGCTGGAGAATATTAGCAGTGGGTTGCAAAGAAATGAAAACAGTACCTGCAATTTGGGGAACAGTTGAAGCGTTTCAGTCCCTTTTCAGTGTTCTTTTGCTTCAGAGAAGTTTTTAACACACAGTCTTTTCTGTTCAAAATCATTCTAATTACGGTCATCTGAGACAAAACACCAGAGTGTTGGGGTTTTTTTTCCCTGAATGCTGCTGTAGAATTAACAGCTTTTCATTTTTCTCTGTGAACGTCAAAGAAAATGAAGTGTTCTGGGATCGAACATATTGCCTATTAAAAAAATCTGTATCATGTCACTGAGTACTTTGTCCAAATGTAGTTTTAGAAGACTGTACCATATTATGTCCAAATGTTGCTCTTTGGAATGTATAAAATAGAGCGTTCAAGCCTTCTTTTTTTTTTGTAGATTGAAGATCTTTTACCTTTTGGAAGGGCTGTTGCACTCTCAGATGTGAGAAGCCTGGAAAGCACTTGTGTCAAAAGTCTGTTGTCATTAGGCTTTAGCAAGTTAGAGAATAACCTGAACCGTGGAGGGACAGCAAAAGCAGAGCACAGTGACTGTGGGCACGGCAGGTTTAATCTGTAACACCATCGATTGCCACACCTCAGAGCGAGCTCAGTGACCTCCTCACTGAGCTGCTCCCTCCCATGGCTGACACAGGGGTAGAAGACCTCGAAGCCTGTTTTCCTTTGCTCATTAAAGTTCATTTAACGTTAACTTACAGTGCAACACAAACATCAAGAGGTGCTTGAGGCGCTGGGTGTGAGGAGAGATGTCCAGAGGCAGTAGCTCTGGAAGTAGTGTTTGCCTGATGTGCTGACCGTGCTGGGAGCTGGTCGCAGCATGGGGAACCCTGAGGGCAGGGTGCCCAGCAGGATGGTTTGGTGGTTTCAGAGCTGGTTGGAGAGCTGGGAGGGTCGTTCTTGCATAGCTTTGTGTGTGGATCCGGTTAAATTGTGGAAAAAGCTGGAAAGGGAAGATGGCAGTGTGTGTTCCTGAGGAGCTGGACTGTGAATTGAACTTCAACCTCGCGGAGGAAGCAGATTTGGATATTGATGGATCTGTGAAGTCACTGAGGTGCTTGCAGGTGGGAAACCTTCGCAGTGATGCCTTACATTTTAACTTTTATATTTTTCGCATTCTGCATTCCCAGTGTGTAACTCTGCAGTGCCCTGCAGCCTGGGAGCTGCTGCTCTCTCATGCTGAGACAGACAGAACAAAGCCTCTCCAGGCTGCTCTCCAAGGACACCCAGCCCGGCCTAGGCCCAAAATGTGTAACCCAGCATCTTGAGAAGGGGGGCAAGCTGAGGGGAAATTCCATCATTAGCTAAAGTTGAATTGGTGAAATTGGGTTGAGGTGCAAATGGACCAAAGCTATAAAAGTGTGAAGAACTCGTGACTCGGGGTCCATCTTGGGTGCAGCCTTTGGCCTGCCCAGGGTGTGCCTCTGAAGGCCTTTCAAATAAATATCCACCTTTAGTCCCTTACTCCTGTCTAGTGGTTGTTTTTAGGTTGGCCTCTTTAGGCATCAACAGCTCCCCTTCTGATGTTAGGGAGTCTTGTTTCCTGTGGCTGTTGATGCTCTGCAGAACAAAAATGTGCTAAGACCAAGGAAAAAAGTTTGAATTTAGGTGGTAATTTTCAGGAGGCAGGTTTGAATTTGAGTTGCTCATGGTCTAAGCACGGCCTGTTTGTTGAGCTGAGCATGGCACTGACTGTCCAGCTCCTGCAGGGAGGGGTGTGAGCAGGGACAGTGCTGATGCCTGCAGCCGCATCTGCGAGTGTCACACACCTGTGCCTTTGTCATGGGCTCTACCAGTACCAGGGGCCAACTGCTTAATCCTTTCTTAGCAGCAAATTAATATATTTAAGCTGAAGATTCATGTCTTTTGGGGTCCCCTTGCTAGGAAGACAGTTATATTGTGTTCAGTGTGTTTTCTTATCCATGTGTGCCTGTTGCTTGGGGAACAAAGTATGGACTATCTTTTTAAGTTAAAGCAACTGGTAAATGGTGACAGAAGTATTGACTAGCAGAGAAATGGCCTAAGTTTACCAAAGTGCTTTGGATCTCCTTGAAGGGATTACAAATTCCTGAAGTTTATTTAAAATAAACAAACCCAAAACTTATGTCCTCTTTCCTTTCTGTTGTGTGGTCTTTTAATAAGGCACTTTTTTTTCTTTTGGTGGCTCCAATTAGAAGGTTTTCTTGTGCTAAAGATTGATTAGGGGGAATTTAGATGACTGGAGCTCTCCAGTTCAAGTTACAAAATATACAAGGCTGTTCAGTAATTACATTTCCTGGAGCTGCTGCCTGCACTTGATGCAGAGGTTGGTGTAGAGTGGGAAGGACTCTTTAAATCCAGTATCTTGAAAATGTGGCAATTCAGTGCCTTGAGAGGGGACTAGCACAGAATTTAGGTGTGTTGTAGAGATACAATGGTTATACTTTGTTGTTTCTAAAGAAAAAGTACCCACACAGTTACAAAATGGAGTTTTGATTTGAAAGGATCATAACCTTTCTACATCACAAATGTCAATTAATGTTACAGGAATGAATGAAAGATGCTAAAAGCTTCTCACAATGGAGCTGTGGCAGTCAAGAGAGATAATGACATTATATCAGAGCACTGACATAGCACAGGAGGGTTTGTGTGATTAACATAATGGAGGACATTACTTCTGTGCACAGAATATCCCAATTCTGAAGTTAATATTGAAGTAAGGTTCTGCTAGAAAGTTGTATTTTAAACATTTCCAGTGATTTTAAAAAGAAAATTTTTGAAATACATGTTTATTTTCTTTGGGACAAGTTTTTCAATTAATTTAATAAAAAAACCAAAAATATTATAGATACTGCTTTAGCAGTGATGCTTCTTTAATTTAAAAACACAGGTTATTTAGATAGGTTCAGATTGATAGAAATCTTCAAATAATTTCAACAGTAGGTGAAAATCCCAACTAAAGTTGGTTTGACTGAAAAAAAAAGGCCTTTGGGCAGAAGGATTTTAAGGAAGTACTTAATACTTCTTGATGTTATAACAAGTTATGACTACTTAATTTTTGATGTTATAATAAGTTATTATTATTAAGAATTTGTAGATTAAACGTTTCAGCCCTAAAGCCTGACTTGGGGCTTAGATTTAAAAGTGCTCCATGTGATGTAGGTGTAGATATCCAACAGTGCCCTGAGTGGCAGGTGCAGGGCACGGGCAGGGATTGCAGGCACAGAATTATTAATCCTGGAGTCCAGAGAGAGGTTGGTGAGGAGGCCAGAGAAGGGAAAGGAGGCCAAAGGACAAACGAAGTGGAGACAGGAATTACCAAGTGTGCAGGAGCAGAGGAAGGAAGGGACAGAGCCATTGCGAGAGGATCTGGCCAGAGCTGAGTATTTGCTTCCCTTTTTAAATTTTAAATTAGCTCAGGGATTTGCAGTGTAATATGTCATCCTTTTTGGTTGTTTTTGTTAGGAAACAATTTGTGTGAACCAAATAATGTGGGCTTTTTTGTTATTTGGGTTTGTAAATTGCATGTGAACATACATCAAATTGATTCAGAAAATAGACTGCAGGGCTCCCTATCTCCTTTTTTGCCACCACTCCAAGAGGTCTTTTGATTTTTCTTTAGAGCACTGAAACCATCAGCTAATTTAATTTGGTATCTTTCAAATATCCAATTTCCAAAGTATTTTTGTTGAATGCAGCATGTATTTTTCTTCTCATTATACATTTTTATGGTTCCTTAAGTTTCAGAAATTTAAGAATACTGCACTGAATAAAGAAATCTAAGTTTAAATGATGTTATAAAGAAATGTTAGCTGCAAAACCAAGCAGTGATACTTTTTGCTCAAGTGGTTTTTACTTTGGATGGATAAAATTGTGCTATTTGAAAACATCAAGGTTTTAGCTTGCAAATGTTTGAAGTATTTGATAACTGAAAGGAGTATCAAAATATGGGAATGGGATTCAGAGGACATCTTTCTGTGCAGAAGAGAATCGATGTTTCAGGCTGACTTTTTAAAAGCTCAGATACAGGATTCCAAGAGATAAAGACTCGGAATAAATCTAGTCTTGTATAAGAAATATCATCTCCTAAGAGACACCATTCAGTGGCTGAAGACTTTGTAGTTTTATGGTGCCTGAGACCCTGAGGTGCTGTTTAAGCACCTTTATTTCAATTTCTGGATATTCCAAGCTCTCCAACTCACCTGGATCCCACTTCACTAAACCCAAAGCTGCTGAGCTCGATGTTTTATTGATCGTGACGAGGGAGTTGTGGCCCAGAGGCAGAGACCAGTAGAGCACCAGTTTGTGAGACTTGCCCAAAAAATGCTACATTCTCCTCGAGCTAGATGTGTCTTCAGTTACAGACAGAATTAAGAGTGAAAAGCCCAGTTCTATTTTACAAGCAGAGAATATTATTCAGAAACAATGCCCGTTCTCTTTATGGAGTAAGGTTCCTCTGATGGAGAACCACATTGTCACCCATGGGATCTCAAAGCAGTGATGTGTACTGCCCCTTACCCTGCCACTAGCTGTGGCTAACCCATAATAATTTAGAAGAAATAATAGTAATTAAAAAATCATTATATTAAGCTAAACTAATAAGAAAGTGTTTTTTGGTTTTTGTTTTTTTTTTTTTTTTTTTAAGATAGTTCTAACTGGGGTTCAAGAGGAGGAAAAATACCTCACTTCTCTCCTACATGAGCAAGTGAAGCCTCAGGGCATGAGATTGGTTTTAGCCATTGTGAGTGTGGGTAAATAAGTGTTGTCAGTGAGCTGTAATGTTGAACATTTAATTATATTGTACTTCCCCATCTGACTGTTGAATGTTTGCCTCTGGGTGCTACAAATTCCTGTTCCTGTATATATTCTGTGGCAGCCTTTTAGTATACAAGATTTACATTTTTGTCTTTTTGATCAAATGGAGGAATTAGTTGCTTTCTGAAGAAATTAAGGCTATAAAGAAGTCCTCCTTGCTTTAATCTCTTTATATCAACACATCTCAGAGTGCCTTTTTTCTCGAGCAAGCAGGTGTTTTTGTTGAAATAGCTAACTGTAGATAGCAGTCCCACTGCAAATGTTAAGGAAAATCTTTAAAAATTCCCGTTTCTGTGTTAAGTTCTTTTATGCTTTTGAGAGGCTCTTCCTGCTGGAAATATTGGTGCACTGATATACCCTAAGGGCCCCTGCTGTAGGCTTACAGCTCAAAAGGTGAACATTAAAGTCCATTATAACATTTAGGGTCACGAGGGTTTTCTCATGTGGTCTCTGTTTACTTTGGATGCTCCTTTGAGGCTTTTGAGTGTGAAGTGGTGGAAGAAAACATACAAATCCGAATTTCAGGTTGTAGGAGGACAAATAGCATGCTATGGGAGAGTTCCTTTGATAAATGCTCTCTGCCATGGATATAACAGTGACATTTTGGGGGAATATTTTATCCTTTGAAGCTGTTTGCCTCATTGTCTCTTTTCAATTTCTCATTATTTTTATGTGCTATATACCAGTCATCAGATTGTATTCTAGATTCTGGTTTTACTTTCATTGCATGGCAACATGCTTTCTCCATTTATCTTGGTAAGCACTGTTCCAGACTCTTTAAAGAGGTTGCTCATGCAAAAACTATGCTGAAGTGCAAATCTGGACGTATTCAGAGAGCTGTTGGATTCATTTTGCTCAAGCTTTCAATTGATTTTAAGGTATGAAAACCTGGGCTTGTATCCAACTGGCCAGGCCTATTACACCATCTGCTTTTGCAGATATTACACCTTTCTTTGGATCTGTTAGTGATGTATTTAAGGTATTCACAGATGCCGTGGTGAGAGGCACCATTGTGGGTGTCATCAGTGATGGGGCAGTGGGAAAGCTCAGATCTGGTGAGGTGTGATGTGACTGCCTTGTTTGTAAAACCAGTCCAACATAAAAGCATGGTTAGTTCCTGTTTAGGATAAATGTGTCATTAGCACACGGACTGAGGGAGAAAAATGAATTTCAGTGTTTCTGTCATGTTAGGTAAAATGATGCTGTTTTACAGAAAATCAGTGTTTAGCAATGACTGTGTAAGAATAAAATGTTTTATGCTAAACCCCAGGAAGTTATCCCCGGATTGGTATTGGTTCTTCATTTGGGCTCTTTGTGGATCCTTATGGGAAGAATTTCCTCTGATTTTGGGCATGTTTCTCCTTGTTGGGCTTGCCACCTTAAAGCTTTGGATGTGGTGGCCCAAGCAGCTTCAGTCTTGGCTCTGTGCTCACAGCTCCGTGTGTTCTGTGAGATTTGACAAGTTACAGTGAGCATCATTCACCTGTTTCTTTTTGCCTGCACCCCAATCTCTTCAACAAAACAGTGTCCACTGTAAATTGTCACTGCTCTGGGTTCGCTTTGCCTCTGTCTCAGGAGTTCTTTTCTTTAGGGTTTACATTAAAAGACAGGAGATGCCGAGTTGTTCTAATGTGATGTTTATTAATTCTTATCTAAGGCACGGCTGCACGGGATGTGCCCTCTGGTTACAAGGTGGAAAAATGGCTCCTAGTTCTAGCTTCCAAGGCCATTTGAAGCCCAAACTATCCAATTACAGAATGCCAACTAATTTATTTTTACTTGTAATCATTCGTCTATAAGCTGCACTGCAGATTTTTTGAACCAATACCAGAACAATACCTAAACAGCTAGGTTTGTGAAGAAGGAGGAAAGAAGAACAAACCTACACCCAAAATCCTCCATCTTGTTACTGAATCCCATAAACCTAATTTTCTATATCTCTACGTATTTCACCCAGTGACGCAATAAATCTCTTTTTAATTACACAGTAACAACTTCAGTGCTATCATATAATAAAGGGAGTTTTTTCCAAGGACTCAGGTCAAATGCAGTGTGTTTTTGGGGGTCGTTCTCTGAACTCAGGGTTCCAACAGTACATGTTTTTTATATTTCAAGGAAAATAAATGGGAGTGTGGGTTCACGTGGTGACCCAACCTTTTCTTGCAGGGAGTTTGACACCTGGTGATATAAAACTCCCTCCAAAACCTAGCTCTGGTTTATTTGTGCTTGAAACACTCGAGGAATCATCCTGTGCACAGCACAGATGGAAATCTGTGCGCCGGAGAAGGGAAGCTCAGAGATTAGATCCTTGAAATTTTGGGTCATGCTCTGAGCACCAGGAGAAATATTTCCTGCAGGTTTATTTGATGAGTGATCAGCTTGTGCCAAAGGATGCAGCTCCCTGAGACTTTGGCTCCATCTGTGAGAGTAACTGAGCACGGTGCAGGGAGAGTGGCTCCCAGGTGTAGAGAGAGAGGACAGCAAAAAAAGAAATAAGAGCAGCAGCTTCTCAGTCACTGCTTGCAGCAATTCTTGCCAATTGAGTAAAGTACATTTTAAGGAATGAAATCAGAGGGATATTCAAAAATGTTTAGGAAAAAACTCAATATATTGTCTATTTGAATTAATATTTAAAAAAAATCAGATTATTCTGGTCTCTAAAGCTTTAAACTGCACGTTTTAAATGGAAAAAAATGGAGATACTGACTTAAAGATGCATGATGGTGCAAGTGCTATTAGCTAAACTTCATGGAAGGATCAGCCCTAAGCCAAGGTGAAGCAGGAACTTCATCAATGAACAATGTGGATTGAAGAGAGTAATATGTGGATGACTATGTAGAAAAAAACATGATTTATGTCAGTTTGAGATAAATCACAGTTAACAAATCTCTCATCTATCAGGCAAATTTAAGCTCATTCTCCTGAGTTGAGTTTGTACCCTCTCAATAGCAGGCAGTATTAAATAGAGAGTTAGCAGGAGAGGCTCACAGTGACCAGTGCTTTGTTCATTTACAGACTGCAACCCCAAATGAGTAAATTTGTTGGTTTGTGCATGCTGCATGGTTGCACCTGCAGTCAGGTGTGACCTGCAGCCTTCCTGGAATGCACACTGGTGCCTTACATTTCAGCTTTTATATTTTTCAAATTCTGTATTCCCAGTGTGTCCTGGAGCCTGTGAGCTGCTGCTCTCTCATGCTGAGACAGACAGAACAAAGCCTCTCCAGGCTGCTCTCCAAGGACACCCAGCCCGGCCTAGGCCCAAAATGTGTAACCCAGCATCTTGAGAAGGGGGGCAAGCTGAGGGGAAATTCCATCATTAGCTAAAGTTTAATTGGTGGTATGCAAAATTGGGTTGATATGCAAATGGACCAAAGCTATAAAAGTGTGGAGAACTCGTGACTCGGAGTCCATCTTGGGTGCAGCCTTTGGCCTGCCCAGGGTGTGCCTCTGAAGGCCTTTCTAATAAATATCCACCTTTATTCCCTTCCTCCTGTCCAGTCTCTGTTTCTAGGCTGGCCTCTTTAGGCATCAACACAATTACAGCACCAGGCCCTGCACATCGGAATTTTTCCCAAATGTGACGAGCTGCTTTTGATTTTTTAGAAGAATTTTTTTTTCAGCAGAGAATATTTAGCAACGTGGAGAACAGTGCAGCTCAGATTACAGATAGCTTTGGAAATGACTGCTATGAATGGATGGACATGCACTGAGAGACCACTTTTGTCAGATTTGGCAAAATGTACCCTGTGAAATGGGCTTTATTTCACCAGCATTTTTTGCTGCAGGAAGGAATGTTGATAGACGCTTCAGTATCGCCACTTGCCCATGTTTTGACATTCCTATCAGCTTCGTGCTGTTTGCAGGGTTGTTTGCTTTCAAATGGTGTTGCTTTTTGGAGGTTTTTCTCATCTACACGTACTCGTGTTTGAAATTTTTGGTTTATAGGGATTTTGGAGGATCTCAAAATACACAGGTTTTGTTTATGTTCAAACAGAATTTCATTTCAAGATATTTAAGTCCTTTTCTAAATTTTCTTCTGACATAAAATTTTACAATGTATTTTCCCCTGTAAATGGGGATAATATGGGTAGCCACCGTGCTTTTCCTCTGAGACTGACAACATTGTATTGCAGGGATTTGGACAAAATGCAATATTCCAGAATTGAAATTTCTGAGATGCACTTTTTTTTTATTTGTGCACCTTAATTCTTTTTCAGCTAAACTTCTATGAACCCTTTAACAGTTAATTACTTCCAAGTTCCTTTAGTATTATGCACGTGAAATTATCATATTTTAGCATTTACAAAAGCTTAAAAATTACTTCTGAAGTAGGGAGATGTTAAAACTTTTTTGGGGGAGTGATTGATTAATTAGGAGCATCCATTGTTTTTCACATGTGCAGATCTCTTTGAATTTTAGCCTATTCTCTCAACTTTGGGAAAAACAGGTCTGTTAAATGAGTTTCAGAAACTGATTCCAGGCCTGATTTCTTCAAGCAAGGGATTGGTATGGGAGGAATGCTGTTATCCTGCGTTCTGTGGCCTGGAAACCTCATGAGGATTATACAGTCAGAGGATGCTTTTTCCTTTTTTAAATGTTTCTGCACTTCTCATTTGGATTTATGATTAATACTGGGAGAAGAGAGAAGTTGTTTGCGTGCAGATATTAATATATCCAGTGGCACTTATGCCTGATGCTCCTGGCTTGTTGTGTTAATGGCGTGTTTGTGTAAACTCTCAGAGCTTTGAATCCCTCTAAGATTTGTCTTGCTCATCACAAGATCTGATGATAAACGAGGTCTCACTAGAATAACCAGAATGTAAGGAACTCTCTGGGAACTCTGGTTTATTTGCAAAAGTGGACAGGAAAGCATTACCCAGGTGGTGCCATTTTGCAAAGATTACTTATCAAAGAAAGGAAGATGGGTTTGTGTGCGAAGAAAAGAAACTCCCAAAAATACTACCCTGAATGTAAGGCAGTCTCGTTTTAATTTCAGTGGTTGCAATAATAACCACGTAAGGAGCATAAAATAGGCAGTCTTGAGTTGAGCAGGGAAAATTGTGGGGTAAGACCTCCATTTCTGTAATCAAAGCGTGTAATAGAACTCGATTGTACACAAATTTATACTTATGACAGCCTTCATTTTACGTTCTATTTAAGAGGACCTCTGTATCTGAAAATGAGTAACAGGCTGGCTCAAAATAAAACAACTTCAGAGACGATGCTGTTTTGTAATGCATTCCCCAGCCAGCCTAATCAGAAGCCATAAATCAATAGGCAAATAGGACATGCCACTAATTAGTCAGTAGAAAATTCTACCAATGTGTTTTTCAGCGGAGACCTGTGCCAAAAAATCCCCCACTTGTTGAAGGCATCTTTTCAACTTCAACGCGTAAAAGACAGATCTGTTTTTTCAGAAGAAAATTTATGTAAATGGGATGAGATTTGTGTCTAACTGGAGTAAACCAACGTATCACTAACTGAAATCAAATGTTTGTAGAAGTGTCTCTGGGATAAATCTAATCCTATCTGATTTCTATTAGCTGATTTGCTTTGCAATTTAATGGCTGTCAAATTTGGCCCCTAATGTCAGATTCCTGTTTAGCCAAATGTCATTGCCAAGGCAATCTAACAAGCAGTGCTCTTGGTAAATAAAATTTGGCAGAAGGTTCATCAGTGCATGTTGTGGTTACGCCAGCTCCAGTCTGTATTTCACACATGTGTGAATTCCTCAGTGTATAGTACCTCTTATCAAATAAGCATATTTTAGTTTCATGGCTGCCAAGTTTTTTTTTGAAAATGGAAAGGTCCCCTCGAGTTGAGCTCTGCAGCACACGGGATGGAGTCCCAAATACCTGCTCCAGTTTTATTTGTGAAAGTATGCAAAGACTTTGTGGATGCCAAATATGAATCTAATATTGAAAAGGCTACGAAATAAACATTGTTTTTATTTCACAACTGTTATTTAATTTAAATTGTGTTATTCTGTGGTATTCTGGTGTCTGCGCCCAGCTGTTAATGAGGACTTTTGACATGCAAGGCTGCAGGGGTGATCCCTGAAGAAAATATTGTCTAGTCTTTCACTTTCTAAACACAATTTATGTCTTTCCAGTTGAGATATTTGCATATAAACTGCTGTTCTGATGCACATTCTTGCTGAGTTGCTTCATAAGTCTCCTAGGTTGCTTCACAAGAATGAGTATGTGCAATCTACATACAAAAACTGCTGCATATGATGAAAAAAATCTGTTAAATTAATGAATTTTCTGGAGAGAGCAAGCATTAGAAGTAGAAAATTATTATGTGGGATAATTTTATAGTATAATTTCCCCCTTTTTTTTCCCTTTTATTTTTAAGTTCAGGTGCAAACATGTCATTTCTCTGTTAGCTGTGTGCTGGAGGATTTTTGCTGTTGGGAAGAGTGGACATTGCATCTATGCTTATCTCATGTTTTTGTGAGGTGACAGCACCCCTGTGATATGAGAGAGTATTTGTGAAACATGTTAGTGCCTGAGTTTTATCTTTCCCGATGCTGGATGTCAGACATATCCCAATGGAATGTGTGTAGGGCACTTAAGTCCTCCAACAATCCAGCTGTACCACAAAAAGGACAATTAGTAAGACTCACTGGAGCCTGAAACTTGTAAATCAACTAATGTGGAAATTCAGTATTACAAATACGTGGAAATCTTGCTCAAAATACATTTAATCCTGTTGAAATGAACAAACAAAACCCTACCAAAAAGCCTAACCAAAGAAACCCCCACAAACTCCAACCTCAAATCCATGCTAGTGGACTGGCTAGTTCTTCACTTCCCAGTGAAAATATATTAAAAAAAAAAACAAAGAAGCAGAGCCAATAGCTTAATCCTTTAGTAAGTAATGTGGATATTGCATTTTACTTGCATAAAATCACTTTTGGCAGAATGCAACAAAAGGTGAACAGGAGCGGGGCACTCCAAAATCTGTGGTTTATTAAAATAATGGCTTTTTAAAAAGTGGGTGAATTGGGGGTTCTTCAGCCGTAGGAGGAAAAGGCAGTGGTTCAGCAAAAGTCTCTTGAATTTTTTTTCCTTTGTTTGTGCTTAATCCACCTCTGCTCTTTCCCGTGATGCTATGAATTGGAGATTGTCCCCTGCCGTGACTCAGCTGTGGGGCTCGGCTCCATCACTGGGCTGCTCTTGTTCCAAAGGCTGTTGGAAAGATGTGCAATGTCCCAGCGTGGGCACGGACACAGAGTGCAGCTCGTGTCCCGTGTGTCTGTCGGTGTGTCCCTAGGTGTGCAAGGGAGGTGTGCCCTTGGAAATCTGTGCTGGGATAATGGGACATTATCAATGGGACAGATCCTGTGGAGTGCAGCCTCACCGGTGCTGAGCATCGCTCAGGTCAGTGTTGGCTTAAGTAAACAGCTTGTGCAGGGTATGTAAAAAATTTGGAATCTCCGTGCTTGTTCTCCTGCAAGAGAGGATTCTTTGAGGATTTCGTTGTTCTGCTTTTGATAAAATGATTCCTCAGTTTGTGTAATCATTGTGCAACTCAGGCTTTTGTAAATGGGTTTTGTTTATTATAAGGAAGGAGACAGATGTTTTTTGTAAGAATTTTTTTTTTTCCCCAGTGCTTTATAACATAAAAACACAAAGTTTGTTCTTGGTGCTGCAATCCATGACCAGTTGTGCTGTTTACAGCTTTGTTCTCTGGTTATTTCATCGGTTGTGTGGAGCCTTCATTGAGAAAATAAAGCAATACTCTCGTTGCTGTGAGCAATGCTCAGGCATTAGCACAGTGCTGTTGGAAACATCTACAGTGAGTGCTGAGAAACATCCTGAAGGATTTCGAGCTGCTACTTTGGATATGCTGTTGGATATTAATTCCTCCCTGCATACCTTGCACTCCTGTTGGTTGTATTGTAGTAGGAAATGTGGGAATAGTGAATCTCAAGTCGCACAAGTGAAGGAGGATAAATTATGCAGCTAGGTTTAGGAAGAAAATAAATTATTGATCTTCATAAGTGACTGTTTCAGTATTTGGCATCAACATCTGAGGGAATGATGAGGGTATGTGCAGTGCACCCCCAAAGTGCTGTTACAGGCCTCCTGCTCTTCCATCATCACGCCTGTTGCTCTGTGAGTCCTTCAATGTGCTCTTAGAACTGTTAAAGATGCTTTGGACAGAACAACGATGACTCCTAGTCTAGTGAAATAATCTTTCTCCCTACTTTAGCAGTGGTATTTTGGGAAAGATGGAGTTCCCCTAAGGGCTCAGTTGGGAGAGTTTGGCTGTAGGATTGCCAGATCGCTCTTTTCAGGGGTGCCAGGAGCCAGTCATCATGTCAGTGCCTTAATCAGAGCTTTGCATCTCTCTGCATCTGGGACACATTGGTTTGTTTTCAGTCCCTGTTCCAGGTGGTCAGGCAAGGAACCAGCTCCCTGTGATCAGAAACCACACGCACAGAAAGGGCTGCTAACGTTCAGTGTTTGTTCCCTGAATTCTCAGTCACCAAGCAAGGGTAGTTAGAGGAGAAGACTATTTCTGGCATAACAAGGGTATAATTTGGAGGAATAAACTCTCGCTGTATGTTCTAGCCATTTTTTAAATGCAATTTGACGTTTCCCTTAAATATGCCATGAGATCTTTAGCTCTGGCAGGAGATGAATACTATATTCTTCTAAACAACATCAGATACATATGCATCCCCGGATGTGGTAACACTCGGATTTCCTCCCAAAAATTTCATAGCAAGCAAATGTACAGAGTAGGAAGTGAAAAATATCTTCCAGTGAAAGATTCCTGACATCTTTCTTGCTACTAATGCAAAAAAGAAATGATCTGTAATCACTGCATTTCATGCTCGTGCTGTAGCAAACATTTAAGGCAGTGATGCTTAAGGTATCTTGCAGGGAATAAAGAAGAAAAAAGATCCCGTATGTTATCGTGAAAAAACCCAAACTCCTCATAAGAGCATAGCATTGCAAGGTGTGGAGAGGTGTGTTCTTTTTCCATTTACTCTCTTTTGCTTCACAAGACTCTGGAGCCCAAGTTGTCCAGCCCAGCATTCAACACTCCATTTTTGCCTCCCTCAGCTGAGAATTCAGTTACAGAATTTCCTCTGCTGAGATAACTCCCTTTAAAAAGAAATTTAAGAAAGGTTTGGACCTAGATCCTTCTGGAATAAAGAAACAGTTTCTTGGCTCATAGGTTCTGAAATCAAGTTGAAGGGCCAAACTTCGGAAATAAATTAAATCAGTGATTTTATTTTAAATTCATAGTCATGTCAAGACCTTTACTGGAATAAATTAAAGGGCAAATCTTATCTGAACTGCCAGTCTTTAAGATCTTTCCCAGCGCTTATCTTCACTTTTCTATTGAGAAAACAGAGATCAGACTTTGAGTTGTGGATTTGCCAACATCTGTCTTCAAGCAGTGTAGCACAGGTGTCTGCAAGGAATATTTTAAACAACAAAATAGTATGTTACCTACAGAGTGCATTGTATATTCAACAGTGGCTGCAGTTCCAAGTCTCTTCCTGGGTCAAGGATCCTGTTCTCTTTCCCAGTTTCCAGAGGGTTCCCATGTGCTGCAGTGAAGGTGTTGACTGCAGTCTTCACTTTGGATTACATGGAGACCTATGAGATACATGGTGTTAGGCAGCACCAAGGTTCTGAGCTTCATTCCTGATTCTCCCTGGAGGGAATTATCAACTGTAGGGTGTTCTGAGTTGTTTTGGGGTTTTTGTTTGGTTTTTTGTATGTTTTTCTGTTTAACCAAAGCAGTGGTAGGAGCAGTGAGGATTGAATATTGCTTTTTTTCCAGCCTTAAGTTGCCTTAATGTGCCAAGAGCAAGCAAAGAAGGCAAAGTATTTTCCAAGTGTACTACTGGAGCATTTCTTGTGTGGGCCTGTGCTTTGTCGAAGGATGAAACACACTGTTTGGATACATCCAGTGTGGTTCTACTAACTAAAAACTCCAATTTCTGAGGGGCATATTGCCCATGGATGTCCAGAGAGCTTCTCTAGAAGGAACAGAAGAGGAAAGCTTGAGAATAACATATCCGAGACGTGTGCTAGCACAAATTTCTGATACATGTCATGTTTCATAGCAGCTGGAATTGGTTTTGTGGGGGCTTTTTTGCAGAGTATTTCTCGGCTCTTTCTATGTCCTTCCTGCCTTTTCATAATGTTCTCTTCATTTTCCCTTTGCAGATTGCAAGTACACTGAAAGTTAAAATTGACTTTTCAAAGCTGCTGTTTTTGAGTACAAAATTAGGGAAAAGATACACGTGTTTTCTCCATGCCCTCAATGTTTTTGCAGAGGTCAAAAATAATATTGTTATATGGAAGAATGGGGAGGCAAAGAGCATATGAGGAAATCCAGCAGCTGAGAATCATAGACTAAGGCTGGCAGGGAGACCCATTCCAACCTGCCTGAGGTTGTGTCCAAACAGATTTTGAGCATCTCCAAGGATGGAACTCTATCACCTCCCTGGGTAACTTTATTTATAAAACATCTACTGCAGCTGGTTGTTGTTGCAGACAGCAGTTTACTTGCTTAACTGCTGGTTTATTTAGGATAGCAGAAAGTTTGTAGACCAGACTTTCTGGCAACTTTATTATGAAATACAGTTTAGTACAAATTCTGTCCCTTTTAAATGAACTAATTACAATGGAAACAGATGTTTGTATTTATCTGTGGAGATGAAATCTTGATGCAAGATATTCTTAGTCCAAAATTAATTGACTTAATAAATGCTTGAAGATTAATGAAACCATAGTTCTATGCAGCTATGCAAAGATTAAAAAAATAATAATAAAAGGTATGTGAAGCATAGAGTGGCTTGGGTTGGAAGGGTCCTTAAAGGTTTTCTAGGTCAGCCTCTTTGCAATGGACAGGAATGCAACTCACTAGAACAGGTTGCTCAGGGGCCCATCCAACTTGGCCTTGATGTGAAGGAGGAATAAATAAATGAAAATTAGTTAACAGTATTTATTTTTAAAGTTAATAAGCTAATATTAAAGTTTAAGTTTTAAAGTACATATAAATATATTGAATTATTTCTTATCTGAGTTTTCTGGGAAATGAAAACAATGATATAAACCTCTTATCTCTTGTGTATTTTTCCCCTCGTGGTGTGTCTAGTGCTGCAGCAAAACTCTTCTGTACTGAACAGTCATTTAACATTAAATTGGATGTTAAAGGCTGCAAAATGAACAGTGGGACTTCAAGGCATCATTACAATAACTGAATTAAGCACCATGCACGGTTATATAGTGAGACTGGTGTTATTTTTGGAAGAGAAACAGGACATGTGACAAGTTCTGAAAGTCTGTCATGTCATAATTCAGCCTAGACCCCGGAATGCCGTAAAACCCCCGCGGTGCCGGTTGTATCCCGCTCCCAGGGCTGAGCACAGGGCACACAGAGCTCTACTCTGCCTTTTCCCTCATCTTTCTTCCACTGTTTACACCTGTCAGAGCTAAACCGGTTCAGCAAAAAATATATGGAATGTTTTTGGTTGGAGTGACTGAGCACTCCATTCCCAAATAAATCTGGAGCCGTGTCTCCCGCGGGAGGGAGGTCGGTGTCCTCGGCTGGGTCATCCTCAGAGGGCACAGCTGAAGAAAGCAAAACCCTACAGCGACTCTGCTCTGTCCAAACTGCTTCCTAGATTTGGAAAGAAGCATTGTTAGAAGCGAAATGGGTATGATGGGTTTTCTGCCTGGAAAAATAGACTTTAAAAAAGTGCCAAACCACCAAGTCCGTCACAGAAATCTTCCTGTCTGCTTTTTGGTAGGTGGCATAGTGGGAGAGGAATGACACTTCTAGAAATTTCATTCATATCTCAAATGTATTTATATATTTTTATTTTCACAGCAGTGGACTCCAGGAAGATTTATTTGGTACGAAACTGAGGAATAGTAGCCTTAAAAATTAACAGTTCTTTGGCAATGTGCTCTTCAGTAATGAACCAGGAGCCTGAGAGAGTGGGCACAGCCTGTGGGTTGTGAGGCTCCCTGGTTTCTGTGGGATTGCTACGGAAGGACTCTGAACTTCCTGCTGTCAGAAGCTGTGGTTTTATATTGGAACAAAACAGAGATACACGGGTAGGAAGTGGAGCCTAAGATTGCATTTAAGGCTGGTGATGTGGTGTGTACAGTGCAGGTGGCTGGTTCCATGCCCAAGTGTTACTTCTGTTGGTCCCTTTATAACCCTGATGTTTTCCTGTTGTATCAATATGTTGGTGGGTTTATTCAATTATTCATCGAGATGATAGATTGTTCTAGAGAGTTTTTGCTGCTTAAAGTTTGTTACCTTTTAAAAACTGCTCTGTAATGCAGATGCTCTTTTTGTAATTTCACAATTTCTTAAGCTTCTTGAAATCATACCAGGGTTGTGTTTCAGCTTGGCAAGTTTTAAATTCTAGGACTGCTAAAGCAGTTTTTGATCGCTGGACTAAATAAAGCGGTGCTGTAAAATACTTCTCTCTTTCCAAAAAAGCAGTGAGAAGGTAGCCAGACATTGAATGGCAGTTCTTTTGCAAAGCAGTTAATCTTTATAACATGTAACTTAAAAATATGTAAATGTACTCAGACACTGGCAAGTGTAAATTTAGTGGTGATTAAGTGAAATCATAAGTTATGCTTCATAATATCTTTCAACCTCTTTTTCTGCTTTCCCTGGGCAGTAGCAGGTTTTTTCTAAGGTGCCAAGTCTAGTTTATAAATTAGAAATGTGTAAGGAAAGAATGTTCTCCGCACTGACTCACTCTGGTGTCTGGTCTTTATTCCAGGCTGTATTGATGACAAAGTATGCTATGAATTTAGAACATCTACAGCCCTGGAGAGGTGGCAAATTGCTTTCTGCTTTACCTCCAGTGTTTGCATGCTCATCAAGCTTGCCTCTTGACCTTTTCTACACCAAGTTGCTCTTGCACAGCAGAGCAGTAGCACAGGTGTGCTCTTTCAGGCAGGAATGCAGCCTTTCTGGGGTATCAGTTTGTAGAACTCCTCCTTGCCTCCCTTTGCATTCAAAAGTATGAGTTTTATCTATTTTGGTTTTTTTTTCTATTACTCCTGAGAGCTTATGTAGTTGATAAATCTTTAAAATACAATCTATAAACTAATAAAATAAGGTTTGTGATTTTTACATTTTTGTTTAATGGGAACTGTGCTGGCTAATCAGAAATCACTTCTGTTAAAATTAAAACCTGAAGTAAAATATTTGAACAGTCTTTAACCTTAACATGGCAAGCCACCAGAAAGAGAAATTGGAAGGAAAGCCATGTGAGTGCTGTTGCATCTGACCCAAGGCTTTGTTCCCTTTTCCTCTTTGGGAACCTGTGTGTTCACTTCTGCGGGATGTACATCCATGCTCCCTTGGAGCAGCAGGCTGAGTAGCTTCCCTCACATCTTGAGGTTATTTGGTATCCCAAAATCTCTTATTTTACTAGTTTCTGAGGAGAAGAGGCTTTCTGAATCTGTCACTTGATAGGTACACAGGCAGTTAAGTAAGGAATTTTCCTTCCCTACTCATTTTATGTTTGTCATTTGTGCACAGAATTGACTGAGCTCCCAGAATAGGTGGCTTAGGTGTTAGACTTCAAGTAGGTTTTAGAAAAAAGCCCATTTTTGCATGAAAGATGATGTGCATAAATGCTCTGTAGGTGGGATCTGGTTATGTCAGAGGGTGCATCAATGCCTCTGAGAGATCTGCAATTAATTGGTTTCATTTCCTCTCAGTAGTGAGGTTCAGTACTAAATTAAACTCTGCTATTACACACCTAACTCTGCAAATTACTTCTGTAGTCATCCACAAGTGTTTTTTCTCAAAGACAGATGATGAGTGTAGGAGAGGGAAACATCTCTGCAGAGAAGCTGCTGTAGCAGCCTTGGTGTCCCTCGTGCAGTTTTACAATGAATGAACTCTCAGCAATAATTCCGTCAGTCTTGACCTGGAAATTCGGGTTTATGGCTACATAAATATGTGCTTGGTTTGGAGTCGTCATTATCTTTGCTCTGGGTAATTGTCTGCAGATCGATCAAGATCCTAAAATTAGCAGCTGATAAGATATGGGACATGCTTTTCATTTTTTATTAATCTGAGGTGATGCCATCAAAGTAGTAATTACATTTCCATGGACTAATTTTATGGAGCTTGAATCTGTAAGTTTCTTTCTTCTATCACCTTCACCATTTTCATACAGGAAATATCTTTTAAAACTTACTAAATTTAATTCTTCTACTTCTTAATTTCTCCATAGATTTGAGCACATTTCTCATCTGTGGCATTCAGTTCAATTACACGACTTTCACAGACCTTGAAAAATCTTTTAGGACTCTACTTGGTTTTTTTTTTTTCCCAATAGTTTTATATATTTTTATGCACTAAAATACATTTGTGCTGTTAGAGTATTGTTGTGTATCACCAAATGCATCTGTACAATTTTTTTGCTAGCCCGATACAACTATTTTAAGATCACAATTTCTCTTTTAATAATTTAATTTTAATTTAATATACTGGCATGACATTCTGCTGTTCCATAATCAATTGGCATTCCAGTTTTGCTGGATTTGAGCTGAGGAGCTTGGTGCCTGGGTTGGAGGAGTCCCTGGTATCCGAGGAGCAGCTGAGGAATGTGGTCCTGCCGGGAGGGAGGAGGCTCCATCGGGCAGTGCCGAGTTCTGCAGCAGCCTGTGACATTTCAATGCCATCCTGACAGTGTTTTGCCTTCCCTGCTGTGCACGGGTGGAGGGCACGGAGATGGGTAATTAAACTTTGAACCAGTAAACAGAGCTGAGGGGCCGGGGCTTTGAAGAGCAGGAGATCACAAGGACAATTTCCTGTGGGTTGCTTTGCCTCGGATGCAGCTTCTCGTGGAGCTGGGCTGTGAGCTCAGCCCCAGCCCCTCCTGGCACCAGCAGCAGCCTGAGCAAATATGGCACAGGCAGCTTCATCCCTCCGGAGCTCCAGTCAAACTCATTAAGGGCTTTTCCTAAATTGAATGGGGTGATTTGTACTGCAGTGTAATCTGTTTCCTCTTCTAAAGCTCTTTGGTTTCTGTTGTAGCAACGATTCCAAAATGAAATTTGCCTTTATTACATCATTACTAAATTCATATAGTTAGAAGAACGTACACCCTTTCAATACATTATCTTCAGGCAAAATTGGGAGCAAATCAGACTTAGAATTCAGTCCTCCCTTTTGATACTGATGGTGATGCCTAAAGGGGCCAACCTAGGAACAGAGACTGGACAGGAGTAAGGGAATAAAGGTGGATATTTATTTGAAAGGCCTTCAGAGGCACACCCTGGGCAGGCCAAAGGCTACACCCAAGATGGACCCCGAGTCACGAGTTCTTCACACTTTTATAGCTTTGGTCCATTTGCATCTCAACTCAATTTCACCAATTAAACTTTAGCTAATGATGGAATTTCCCCTCAGCTTGCCCCCCTTCTCAAGATGCTGGGTTACACATTTTGGGCCTAGGCCGGGCTGGGTGTCCTTGGAGAGCAGCCTGGAGAGGCTTTGTTCTGTCTGTCTCAGCATGAGAGAGCAGCAGCTCCCAGGCTGCAGGACACTTCAGAGTTACACACTGGGAATACAGAATTTGAAAAATATAAAAGCTAAAACCTAAGGCATCACTACAGTCACTCTTGGGCTGTCACTCTGTTAGCAGGACAGAACCAGAGGAACACTCGAGGTGATGAGGTTTGAATGGCAGAGTCTCCTTTGACAGAGACCATGCTGCTCCCTGCTGAGGGACTGTCAGTCAACACTTTCGCATACAGAGCTTCACTTGTAGCATTAAAGCAGTTCCATTGATGCCTTAGGTTTTAACTTTTATATCTTTCAGATTCTGTATCCCCA
>VWZT01010444.1:1019327-1108413 GCA_013397055.1 Pachycephala philippinensis | reverse complement strand
CCCCCCTTTTTTTTTTTCCCCCCAAGTAGCACCGTTCTGCAGTAAAAGTGCAGTCAGTTGCTTCAGTTATTAAATCTCTGAAATGGAAAGGCTCTGGGATGGCTTTGCATTAGGAAAAATAAGGCATGCATGGGTAAGTTCCTGGCTGTGGACAAGGCTTGTTTGGGGTTACTCCTGTGGACAGCTTCATTGGCTTTACTGGTGACAGCAGTTTGACTACAGCACAGGCAAATTTGAGTGATGTTATAGAGGGTTTAGGCTGCTGAAAGAATCGAGTTGATGTACAGGGTTGAGGTGCTGGTTGGTCAGAATGGGAAAAGCTTTGCTGTGTTTAAAAGCATTTTATAAACTGGAAGTGTGATGGCTGTTGTAGGTGGCTGTGTGATCACATAAGCTTTATTTCAGAATGAGATCAGTATTTTCAAAAGGTAACTTTTAATTCTGCGATCTTATCCTATTTTAGGATTAATTAAGAACACAGTAATTTTGAGTTTCCTTGTTCTCTAAGAAATTTTTCAATGGAAGCAGTGAGTGATATCCTGTCACATTTCCTTGTGGTGCATAGGAGTGCTAAGAAATTCTAGGACATAGAAAATGGAATATATAATTCCATTTCAGTTTTTGGAATTTAATTATGTAAGAGGAATTAAAAACACTGCCTTGGAATTATCAGACTGTCTGATTTGAATCAAAGTAGTCTTATGTGCTGCTGCAAGTATGCTGGAAAGAAAAAGGGAGATAAATCTCAGTTAAGGAAAAAATCTGATACCTGATCCTGCCTTTAAACGTGTTTAAGTGATATATTCATCTTGAGCATGGTCTTGCTTCTGATAGTTTTTGTCCTGTGGTTTATTTTGCAATTGCTAAAGCTATTCCAGATGCCAGAAGTGTCAAACAGACAAAGCAGTGATTCCAGTCGACTTAAATTCAGATTATTGATTTAAGGGGTCAGTAGCAGCATAAAAATACATTATACATTTAATGTGTGAGCTGACATATAAAGTCTTTGAATGGCATTATTTTGGTGACAGGCAGATATTTAGTATGGTTTGAATTCAAAATCCATCAGTTTTTAAGCTAAGGTAGGTAGAAGTATTTGTAAATACTATTTAAAAATGAAAAATCAGAAAGGAGGATTGTCAGATTTTTTTACAGGGCTTTGGGACCAAAGAGCCATTCTGGATTTATGGTTCAAGACAAAGTCAAACACGAGTTAGAGGATGATTGATGGGAAACTAGGCCATGTCTGTAGTGCAAGCAGCAGCTGAGTCTTTTGTGGAAAAGGTTTTTCACCATCACATCTATTCCTTTTCTTTCCAGGTATGTTTAGCCAGAGATTTTCTTTCACTTGCCTGTGCTCTAGGATTTTTTGTCCACTTTTTCTACTGTCAGATGCAAGGCTGTTAGCATTGCTGCCCTCTGTAATGTTGAGTTAGGGCCTTTGGGGTATAAAAATAAAGTAGAAAATCACAACAGTATTTATTTAGAAGAATTATCTAACACTGATCATTGTTACCTCCTGAGAATCCATAGTGTGTGAGCACATACATTTTGTGTGAGTGGCCTGTGACTTGAAAGCTGCTCCATCTAGGTTGTCCCCCTGAGGATTTATTGATATTAGGTGAGGAGTAGGCATTGAAGTCAAGGCCTCTGGGTGAGGAATCAGCTGCCAATGCAAAGTGCAGCTTAGACTGTGAGTAATTCTAGTTGTCTGTAAAGGTTTTGGAAATCTACTTTTCCAGGTGATGTCAGTATTTTAACATTACCCTTACTGAGAACTTGGCCTTTCTGTTGGATCCCCACCTCCCTGCCCCCAAAGCTTCAGTGAGAATTAAACAAATGGCTTTAGCTTTAAAATATAAACCCATAAAACTATGAGTATAATGGTTGGAGACCCCCCACCACCACACACACTTTTAATTAAGTGACTGTTGTTTCCAGATGAGAGGAAAGATGACTCATTTGGTGACTTAATCTCTATTTTGTATTCAAAAAGTAAAAACTACATTCTAAGAATTACTTCAAGTTGCACGTTAGCACCAGCATCATAATTGGATGTGCTGTCTGTTCTCAAACTAAAATTTTTCAGACTTTTTTTTGGTCTAAAGCTTCATTTCTAGAGTCTGAATCTAAACTTCTATGTTTAATGAAGTTCTAACCTTATAAAAGCAGTGTTTTATCATGGAAAATGCCAGGTTTCCACCAGGAAATTGTACTTACACCTTCCCTTCTCAATGTAAGTGGTATTATTTTAGTCATGTATTAAAATAGAAAGAAAGAAGCTACTTTAATTGATAGAAGACTCTGCACTGGGATTCAGAAAACTTGGTTTGTTTACAGATTTGCTGGTGTTTAACTGTGTGGTCATGGGCAAAAGTCTGTTACTAATAATTGTTCCTGTGCCATTATTTACTTTTCCTCCACTGGTAGCTCAGTGTAGAGCCTCTCTTTGGCTTACTCCAATCTCACCTGCAATCTCTGCCCTTGGTGGAATGAAAATGGTGACCACTGGCAGCAAATACCAAGCCTGAAATGCTTCAAGTTGCTGCAAAGCTGCAGCTTTTCTACTGGAATACAGGGATTTACCTGGAAGCAAGTGTTGGCTTCTGGGAAAAGAGCAGGATTGCCTGTACACAGAGTTTTAAAATTAAAAAAAACTTGGTGTTTTTTGTTGCATCAAGATACAGTAGTTGCTTAATTTTTCTTTTATTAGAAACTAAGGAGAAGCCTAAAAACACCCACCTTTTGCTTTACACCCTTTAATCTTTGTCTTTAATTAACCTTGGAGGGTGATTAAACACCTCTGGGTAGTTTTTTGGGTTGACAGTTGCTTATTTATCAGGTGCAATGGGATGGTGAAACATTAACAATCCCCATCAGGTATCAGGACTTGGACAGATGCAGAGAGATGTGTTTGTTAAACTCAGTTTAAAGGAGAGATGTGTAAAGTCTTTATTGCACCCTGAAATTGAATTTTTGCGTTGGTGATGGTGCACTGAACTTACTTTTCGTGCTGTGACTATGGTTAAAATAAAAGTTTTAAATAAGACCTCTCAGTAAGTGTGTGTTTTTATATGTGTAGCACAGTTTTATTCTTTGACTCCTTGGCCATGCTGCAGCTAAAGGAACAGGGGGAACATTTTACAAAATGATGAATATTTCCTGAGTAAAAATGAGATGTTGTTGGGAATGTAGAGAAAGACAGACTAAATCTCTTCTGTTTCCAGCATGCTGTCAGCTGGGCTGAGTCATAAATTCTTCAGTCAACAGCAGTTCTACGAATGCTGGGAACAGAAATGTTAGTCTTGTACAGAGAGTAAAGAGCTAAGACTTGCAAGTGAACTGAAAGGACTATGATTCATTAAAATCCCAGAAAAGTAGAGGTCCACAGGTGAGAACAATATATTCTTGTCATGTGCCCTTTCAGCACAGCACAGTCATTCATCATTCTGCTCCTTGCTGTAACCAATGTGTGAGGAGCTATGTTTCCCTTCTAGGCATCTTTTCCTTTTTTTTCTTCATTTTTCCCCCACCCCCATCCAAAAAAATGGCAATGGAATTCTGCTCAGATATTTGCTTCTACTTTCCTTGTTGAATCTTCCATAAATCTTTATCTGCTGGGTCAATTACAAGTCATTACTAAAATAATTCATGATAGGCTTCAGTAAAGTTAATATGGTTAAATTATGAACAACTGTAGGTTGTTTTCTTTCCTGCAGTTTTCCTTGAGGCTGGCAGAGTGGTGTGAGGGGGCCACAGGAGCAGGGACAGGGCTGGCTCCTCTCTGACTGACCCAGAGCTTTGGGCTTTGTCTTCGTAATAATTACACCTCTCCTATTTTTATTCTGTTCTCACGTAAAATAGAACAAAATCTTTTCCTGTCTCTTGTTGAAGTAAAAGGTTCTCTTAAAGCAAAATTTATTGTGGATTTACAGGCACAGGGGAGTGGTGCTTCCCAGCCTTGCTGGCAGAAATGTTCCAAGCACACAGTTCACTACTTTGCGTGACCTAGTAGGGAGAAAAACCATTATTCTTCTGAAAGACTGTCATTTAATTAGCTTTTTAATGGATTTCCTTTGACTTCCTCTGCATGAGAACTACTCCATTAGTTCATTACTATGATTTAAATGCAGCTAATTACAATCATAGCTAAATAATTGTATTCAGGTATTTCAGCATGTTTTGATTCTCATATTAGCAATTTCCAGGCAATGCATCTCACTTGTGTCTCATTTATAGCCTTTGTACAAATGAAGTGATGGTAACATAAATGTCTTTGTTTCTATAAAACAAAAGGGAAAATCAATAATGTCATCTATAAAGAATGTAAGTGTACCAGCATTTCAAATGATATAATGAGTATGAAATGCTTCTTGTCCACTTCTGAATGAGAATATAATATTCTTCAATAGCAGTTGATATCTTCAGATTTACTGGAATGAAAATCAAGAAACTACTTGGTAGAATTTCAGTCCCAAAGCCTGTAGGGTCCAGACTGACAAATCAGGCAGAGGTTAAATGACTCTATTTTTACACCGTGGACTATAGATAAATCAGAAGTATTTCAGAAGTGGAACAGGTAATGTTTTTTCTTGGTATGATGGTTACTAAGAGCTGGTAATAGATTATCCTGTTGTGTAGAAAACAGAGTAGCTAAGCAGAGACTTCTTTCCTGTCCAGTGGAAAAGACGAGTTTGAGGTTGCAAGGAAGGAATTGGTTGGTGTGGGGAGTAAAATGATGCTTCATAGAGGAGTTGAGAGCAGGAGGAGGGGGTGATCTTAGTCCTGGAGGAGCTGTTCCAGAGCTTCCCTGCCTGTCTGTCACTGCTCCTTTTCTCTGTGTGTGTGCAAATGCAGCCTTGCTGCATCAGGGTTGGCACTGGGGCTCTCAAACACATCAGTGCTAAGTTTGTGGTGTCTGCAGATTTTCTGGGAATAGTTTCCTCCTGAGATTTGCTAGTTTCAAGATCTGGTTGGGTGGGGATTTGATGCTTGTTATCCCTATTCCAGCTTCCCTGAGGTGCCTCAAGATAGTGCTATTAGGTGGATATGGTGTGCTGGTCATTAGGATATTGAGGATATGAGGATATTGAGTGCTGGGCTTGATGCATTTTGAGTGTGCAGTTCTTTATGGTCTTAGATGTGACAGTGATTTTAAATAGACTCAAGTCTATTTTGTGTTCTCCATAATTTTGGTATGGGAGGTTTTCCAGCATGAGTATATAGTGAAAACTCAGAAGGCTTAACTTGGAAAAAACCAAACTTTTGCAAACTGTGATGTGGCTGAGCCTGTATTAAAACTGTAATATTAAATACACATTTACAGCACAAACATTTGTACTATTAATTTACTTTGTGTCTTTGTGCTCTTGGAAAGCTTTATCCGTGTGAACACAATAATGCTTTGGAGTGGGGTAAGGCAGGTTCATAAATCTAAACCAAGCCACTTTTAGGTTGCAAATGCGTCTGCAGGTAATTTTCCATTTCTGCAGAAAGAACAGCTGCTGTAACTGGGATGTGGTGTGGGTCCTTTCACTATACTGGAAATGCTTTTGCGCAAATTGAGCAGATGACAGAGTGGGAGCAAAGGTTTATAAAGTGACTTGTGTCCTGAGCTGCCAGAATTGGGCTGCACCTGCAGCCCCTTGCCCCTGCTGTCACCCCAAACTACCCTGGAATGCTTTGGTGCTCCAGTGGGAGTGTTGGACCTTCACCCTGCTCACCCCTGCCTTCTAAATTGTGATTTACAGGGTTTACTTTGTTCAGAAAATCTCACTAAAACACCAAAAGCACAGCACAGGGGATTGTGTTTTGAGAAAGACATTGCTTGCTCTCGTGGGCTGCACGTTCTCCCTGAGTTCAGGCATTGGCTGGGTGAGTTCAGGTGAGGGAGGAGGGGTTCAGCTCCCCTGCTTGGCAGCCTTTCTAACAAACTTTTAGCAGAGAATGCTTGGGATTTCCGCCCCAAACTATGCTCTGACAAATTTGGTAAATAAGAAAACAAATACTTCAGGGAAAAGGAATTCAGGTATTCTACTGCACGTGCTCTGGATAGTGGAAGAGTTGGTGTGACTAGAGAGCAAACAAAAAGGCTGTAGCTGGTGCTAGAACTTCAGCGTCCGTCTCCATTTGAGTCAAATCTTGATGAGTAGAAGCAGAATGGTTTGTGGCGTGTGTCCGTGAGTTTCCACCATCCCAGAGGGGGAGTGCAGGTTCCTGACTCTTCATGTGGGACACATGCTGCAGTTTATTTGCACTGTGGTTTATACAGGGCTATTTTTCAAAACATCAAATTGTAATGTTATAGAACACGCCACATGTTTTTTGTACTGCAGTTGTAGTACAGACGTGCCCAACTTTCATTTTCAGTGTGTCCATCTTCCTACGGTTGATGCTGTAATGTGCCTCCATTTTGTGAAAAACTCCTTTGCCCCTTGTTGCAGCAACATGAAGGATAATGTCAGCTGTTCAATATTTTTAAAAAATGCTTATTTTTTCTGCAAATTGAATACGTTATGTTGAAGTTAGTGATTTAATAGTGTTGACTCTCAGAGTAAAACTTAGTTTTACTGTTTCTTTTCACTGTAGCTTATTAAAACACTATCTATATTTTCATGCACTTAAATCCTTGTACCCGTTTTCTGATTTTACAGAACAAATTAAAGCATGTTTTCTTATTACTGAACATCATTTTTATAGTTCTTTTTCTCACTCTATAATCCCAGTGGGATTTTTTTCCTATGCCCTTCAGTGGCTTATGTAATAAGCACTAAATGAATGAATGTGTTGCCCTTTGCTAGTAGATAACTATTAAGAAGGTGCCTCAGATAATAATTAAGAAGGTGCCTCAGAATATTTCTGGAGTTGAATCTCAACGAAATGTCTTAATTTTAGCATGCAGTTTGCTATTTTTTGATGAGCTATATGGCCTTGTTCTACTTCCAACACTTAAAGAATGTGGTCTGCTAAGAACAGATGGTGTCATTTAAGTTTTATACTGATTCTACTTAAACTTTTAAATGAGGTCCTTATGCTTTTAAATGTTTAGTTAAGACTTACTGATTGTTAGCAAATTGAGAAAAGTTGGTCACAACTGATTACCTGTTTAGAGACTGAAAGAAGTAATTGTCTCAATTTTTAAACTTTGTAGTCATTAACATCATTAGTGGATTCCTGTCATCTTCCAGAGGAAACAGTGAAGCTGGTTCATAAGCTGGGAATCATAGGTGGACTTGGGCTTTTCCAAAAGCCAGGAAGTGGTAAAACACACATGTGGTTTGCTTTAGTTGGGAAATTAACTCGGATTCTCCACCAGTGAGGCTGATACAAATGAGAAATCACTAATGTATGTGCTCTGCTGTGACACTGTCAAAACAGATTATTTGAAAGCACAGAAATTATGTGTTTTTGTCAGCTGTTTACCTCCCTTTATGCAGCTACAGAAGCTGTTGTTTGTATAAACTGCCTTTCACATATTTCTCAGTTTTCAAAGTTACTAAAGAATATTGTTCATCATTTACACTCACTATTTGCTTGATATCTACATTAATTCAGCTAAACTTTCATTTAGAGATCTATGAGCATTCTTTAAAAAAAACAAAAACAACACACAAAAACCCCCCAAACAAAAAACCACCAAACCAAACTCTCAGAAATCCTTAATATGGAATGCCAGGTGAGAATTTGCCAAGAGATGAGTGAATAATCCCAGTATAATGCCCTGTGGTATCTGTGTTCCCAGATGCACTGCAGTGTGCCTCTGACTGCTTTCTCTGGGACGTTCTAGCAGACCTTGTGATGAAAGGAAAAAAAGGCTGCATGCCAACAGTTGGTCCTGCCCTTCTAATACAGTTTTCCCCCCTCAAAATTTAGCTGTCCTGATTAAGATATTTCAGTTTCTGGTTTCTGTGCCAGGCTGGGCAGAGGCAGCACTTTGTGTGTGTGTGTGTTCCCTGCTGTGAGAAATCAGCCAGTAAAGAGAACTGGTCCAAACCCAGTGTCTGTGCAGTGGAAGGAATTATGAAGTGCTCACATGATAATTTTTGCTGTCAGAGCTCTAATCTCTGGCAGGGGAAAAGGACAGTATATCTAACTACTGCAAATAATTTCCAAAGGGATCAGGTACTCAACTGTTCCCATCAGCATGAATTTGTGTTTCAGCTTCTTTCCTAACTCCTAGAACTGCAGAGGAATTTAGGGGTAGCCTAAAAATTTCCTCGGTCCGTGAAACATGTCAGCACAGCTCTGTGTGCCCCTGAGTGAGAAGCTGCTTCCCGGCTGCACAAATGTGTCTGCATTGGTTTTTGACAATTCCAGTTGGACACTGTTAAGTGCTGCTCTCAGGGATTTTCTCCACAGTTGGTGGTGTTTGGTGTTACCAAAGACTTTGTAACTATGGAGAATTTGCACCAATAGTCATAAGTGTTATTTCAGTACAGGGGTAGAAAAAATAATTTGGGGTGACAGAACACGAACCATTGCGTTGCCATGGGCATTGTGTGGTTTTGCCAATTAATTAAATGCTCTTTGGTTACATGAGTGTGCTGAGTGCCCACCAGGCTGGTGTGGTTCCTTGTGAATTAGCCTTGGCTCAGCCTGTGAGAGGGGAACTGCTGCTAATGAAGAAGTGATTCCACTTAAGGAGATGCAGATGTGCCATGAAGTGTCTGTGAAGCAGCGTGTTCTGTGTTGTTTGTTTGTGTAAATAGAATATGGGTTCCTTTTGAAACAGCAGAATAAACTTAATCAGCTTCAGGAAACTAATGAACTGACACTACCAAAGGGGCAGAAATATTGATTCAATCACTAATAAGAAAAACTTAATAATGAAATGTAGCCTTCTATTAATGTGTAAATGAAAAGCAGATGCTGAAGATGAATGAATGCATGGATTAATATTGGGTTTTGTTGTCAGAATTTATGTTGATGGGAAATGGAGGAAATGTACCCTTACAGAAATATTTTGTAGTGGTTGTTAACACCTTATACTCTTTCTAGGACTTTACTGTTTCATGCACTGTAGTATAAATGTGTAAGCTGTTAACAGCAGGATGAACATTCAGCAAGCTGAACAAGCACCTGCTCCCATAACTGAACCATTGTTTAAATTCCCACTGCATTTCACAGGTTTAGACCCTGACAGGGATGCAGATTTACGGGGCAAGACATCACACAGAACTCGCAGTGCCCTGCCCCAACCAGTTCCTGCACGCTTTGTGTATCCAGTGTGGCTGCAAGGGGATTGTGCTGCACAAGGCTGGGGTGGTGTGAAATAGGGTTGGGCATCAAATGGAGCGGAAAGGAACTGTTCCCCTAAAGTTATCAATAATGAAAGACTTCAATAGCATGAGAAATTCCACCCCCTGCTTGCCCCAGGAAAGCGATTGTAGGAACAAGAAAAATATTTAAAGAACTCCAGGTAGTAATAAGGCTGAGCCCCTTCCAAGTTTCATTGTCTCCTCATCGCTGCAGTTGACACTGGTGATCTTTCCAAAATCAAGTGCTTGTTCCTCTTCAGCAAATATACTGTGAGTATAAGTAGTTTTACCTTGAAAGAATAAGGAATATATGAAGTACTTGAATAAAAATGAATTGTAGGCTGATGAAAAAAACCCCAACAAAACAAAAAGCCCCTACCTCTCCACCAAAAAATCTCCAACACTTAAAATACTTCAGTTTGATATATAAGTTATTTAAAGCCATGAAGCAGTGGATTTCACAAGCTGCTTTCTCAATGGGCTCTTAGATCTGACAGTGGTTTAATGTTTTTTCCAGTGCATGGCCACCTCTGCAGTGGATGCCACTCTTAGAAGATTTGGCATGTGCATGAATTCAGCTGTTGAGTGTTATCTCTATTTAGTTGGCCAAATTAGCTAGCCATTTGAGAGGAGGTATGTATTCTATATTTGTCAGACAAATCTCTATGCTTTAAGAGTCACAAGCTGACTCAAAGCAGTAAAACAGCTCTTTGTGCGGCTTTAATGACACTTATCTTTGTCTAGTGTAGGCATTTCCTTCTGCTATGGTTTCAGAGCATTGTTGTTTTGTGACCAGCTCAGCCTGCTGTGTCTTGCTTTTTAACTTGTTAAATTGGTGGGAGAAGAGTACAAAAATGGAAGCAGACAGTGAGTAAAATCTGGGATTTAGTTCCACATTGTCATGAAGAACCAGGTAGAGACATAAGCAGTTAATGCTGTGGTTGAGCTGTGGCTAATAAAATCATGATGTGCATGCATGAATTCTGTGACTACCAGACCCACACAGAAAAATATTTTGGTGTTTTAACCTTCTTTCAGGCCTTTGCATCAGGAAAGGAGGCAGCATCTGTTTTTGAGTGCATGATGAGTGTGTCAGTTACCTGCTAGCACCATTCTTCTCTTTTAGTTCCTCCTTTAAGCACAAAATGTAATTATTGTGGTTTGGGCCAGGCAGCTTCTACATGACATTCATGTCCTGGCTCTGAGGGATCCTTACCCTGCCATTGGAGTTAAACACTGTTCAGCAGTATTCCTAGGACGCTCTAGATCAATTTTTGCCATCAGTCCATCTTTCACAGAGTAAACGTGCATGTTAAAGGGGACACAACCCCTGTGCATGTTATTTCAGGCTGACTGGAGAATATTTAGAGATAACAAAACTAGATCTCATTGTCATAGGGCAAGCATTTGTCTGATTTACTAATCCACAGGACATAAAACAGTGTCTAAGCTAGGATTTGTCAGACCAATAGCATGTAGAAACTGGATTTGCCACATGCACATGATTCTCTTTTGCCTGACAGTTCTCCAGTCTGCTTTTCCAGCCAGTTGGCTTCTCTCCCTCATTCCAGGTATTGACTGACACCCCCCAGCCTCCCAGTGTCTGTAGGAACATCTCTGAATGTGGTGTGGGGTGGCTGCTGCGATGCCTTCCGCAGTGTCCGTGTGGGATTCGAGGGCTCGGTGGGTGTGCTGGAGCCTCGCTGTGCACAGAGGAAGCAGCCTGGGAGTTGTTGGGGTGCGGAGAGGTGCCGGCCACTCTCTGGTGTTACCATGCAGAATATTGGTGCTCCTCCTCGTTCCTTCCTGCTGGGCTCCCTGGCAGAGCAACGTGCTTGACTTCTACTTTGAGGTACTTTATTCTTCCCTGAAGGCTGTTCTGTTTAACTCCTTTTACTCACCTGTCGGAGAGAATGTCTCAATGCCTTTTCTCTCTTCAGGCCACTGTCCCTTGCGGTTGCCTTTCTGTGAGTCTCCGTTTGTAGTCCTGAGAGAAGAGCAGGCGGTGTAGGAAGCCTAATCCTGGTGGAGTGGGGCTGAGCCTGTTGTAGCCTGCACTGTCACTTAATATCGTTTCTGTTTAGTTTCAGGCAGGATGGGGTGAGGCAAAAATAATTCAGAGAAATTTTGTAATCCGCAAAGAAGAACGAAGGATGGGATTTAATGAACAGGCAACAGATGAGCCCTGAAATCCCAACAATAGTTAACTGTTGATTGATTAACTTTGTTTCTAAAACATATAGCTGACATATGAATGCTGAGATAAATGAAATGTGTAAAAAGCCAATTTAGGACGTGATCTTTGTAATGCTGATTCACTGTAATCTGTCAGAATGTAAATTATATACACTTAAATCCCAGATAATCCTGTAATTTGCAGCGCTTCATGCTTCAGCTGATTTGTCATGTATTTCAGAAGAATTACAAAAATCATATTTGGGTTTAGCTGTATTGCTTTTATTAAGATAATATTTAGAGACTCCAATGAAGAATGGAGTACCACATGTGTTCAATAAAAATATGGTTTGTGTTTAAAGGAAGTATATTGGGAAAAGACCCCAAAGTTCTCAAGTAAGCCCTGAGTTAACTGCTCTGAAGAGAAGACTCTTGTTCCTTTCAGCTTCATACCTCAATCCTATGTTTATCTTACGGATGAAGAATCATGATGTTACCTTTTTCAAGTTGCTCAGTTTGAATTAAATGCAATTTTCTGTAACGTGGAACCCCTGAAGAAGCAGCACTGCGTGTTTAACAGCAGCACTTAGGCTGAGCCGCATTTGCAGTTTGCTCCCATGATGCTGGGACCAGTCCTCTCTAACGTTATTCCAGGAAATACCACGTTCAGGTATGCTAGGAGAGTCTGCCCTTGGTCATGATTACAGTCTTTTGTGGATGTGAAATGGCTTAGAATAACTTTGCCAATTTTTAACTAAATGTTTAAATATTTTACTTTACATTCCTTAATTTACTTAATGTTCGTGACTGCTCATACTGTGTCGATTCACTTAATAGGAAACCTGTCTCATCTAATCAGGTGCTTTTCAAGCTTTTTTTTCTTTTTTTTTTTTTCCTCTTTGAGTTTAGGAATTCCTCAGTTAACTGCTTTTGTGTGATTCCTGATGTCAGTAGCAGGCTCAGTTCCTCCAGAATGAAACATCAATGCAATTACAGGCCAGAGGTGCAAATGCCCTTTGCCTTGGGAGAAACAGGTTTCATCCATCAATTATAGAGGCATTTAACCGTTCCCAAGGTAATTTAAATGTTTTCAGCAAGTAACGCCAGCTAATTCTCACCCTTCCCTGGCACTGCTTCCCCCAGATCTCTTCACATCTCTCCAGGTGGTCGAGGCCCGTGGTGCTGACCCAGGCAGGCTCAGTCCTATGCCAAGATGTTTCTGTGCAGTTCCCCTGTTTAGTTAGAAGCAGCTGGTCTGTAATATGCAGGAAACATTCATACGTGAACCTGCAGTAATAGCAAAATGGTTTGTGTTAATCCTTTCCAGTTAATGAAACCAATCATAGAAATAGCTCTAAGATTTAGATATAGAAGTGTAGGGATGATACAGCTGGCATAAACTGGTATGTGCTGTCAAAACAAGACATGAGTTTTGGTTGAAACAGTTTGGTATGGTGGAACAAAAATCCTTTCCATTTTCTGTAAGTTGACAAATATCCCTTCAGTTCAAATATTTCCTTTAGAAATTAATTGCAGTATCTTTTTAACAGCTCAAGTAAAAAATAATAATAGAAAAGTATCTGATAACACACAAATAACATACAAATGTGAAGTTTCATTTTTGGCTTTATCCACGTGTACTTTTAAGAAAATATTCCAAGTTGAGGACTAAAATCCCAGAACATTTCCCTAGTCTTGATTTGGTTTAGAAGAGAAGTTCATTGCTTCAGAAGCTAGCAGGAATTCCATCATAGCTCTAACTTGTTATTTCTGAAGCCATTAAATTTGGCATTCAACTCTTCTGTGCTGTGTCAAGATTACTTCCTTGGTCTCTTCTCTGTTTCTAGTTGCCCTGATATTGTTTGGAATTATTAACGTAAGACCATTGAAAAAAAGATTCTTTTATGTATTTCTTTGGTTAACTTAATGCTTGAATTGCTGCAGGTCAGACACTGGTGATTTAACTGAGAATCGTGCAGATATTGTTGACTTTCCAGTTTATATTTCGTTGAATTGCCTTGTGTTTGCAGCGGCTGCCCTTTGGAAGTGAGCAAGCATCAGTGAGCGTGCCAGTATTAATCAGGAAATAGCATGGGACAGCCAGGAGGGCTGCATTTGAGTGCATCAGGATGTAAATGGGAATTCAGGGGGTTCTGCAGCTGGAAAAGGCAAGTGTGGCCACCAGTAAGCAGAGGGGCTGGCAGATGTTTTCAAGTGAAGGCGTTTGACTCTTAGCAGCACAGAGAGCACCATTTGCATCCAGGATCCCCCAGCTGCTGCAGGGATTTCAGCAAGCTCACCACAAAGCATCCACTGGCGATTTTATGCTGGGCTTGATTGTCTGCTTTGCTGTGCTTATCCCTGGGATAAAGGGAGGGTGTAGGGTATAGTGTAGTGCTTCACATGTGGTCCTGTTAGAGTGAAATGCCTGAAGATTTCAACTCAGTTGGGCAAACACAGCAAAATAAATTGGATTTCTACATGAGGAAAGGATAATTTTGCTGCTCTTTTCGACCACAGTGCTAAAAGTATCGTACCTGCCAGATCACTTCCATTAGTTGATGACAACAGTTATTAAATAAAAGTGTAGCATAAGCAGTGTGAATATTGACACTCTCCCATATGAATTTTGTCTGAAAGCAAAGCTGAAGCCAATGCATCTTCATTTATACTTCATTTAACCAGGGAAAATATCATACCAGCTGTGCCAATACTTAATGGTAATCGTGAGAAGTGCCCAGCTATGTGCTTTGTTTGCTGGGAGTTTAAGGCTGTAGTGAGGTAATGAAATGCAGTTAGCATTGTTATATCATACCCTGTACGTTCAGTGCTATTATATAGCCTGTGTGGGCAAGTCTCTTGGTTTGACATCTGAGTCTTCCCTTGGCAAGTGATGATTCTGTCTGTTGTTGAGATAGTTGATGTGGGAATGTGGATAAAATTAAGCTAAATGCCCAAAGAATCACAAAGCTGTAATGTCTGGTTTACAATCAGATATGGCTGTTATGTGGACAGATCCTTTTTTTATAAGGTATGTATTAAGTACAACATTTCTTTTGAAGATCATTGACTTCAAAATGTATTTGGTTGTATGTGGTAATTTTAGTGTTTTTGTATACAAAGGAGCTGAAAGTCAGGAGATAGCACAGACTTTCACTGGGTCATGCAGTGGGTTATTCTGGTCAGAGCTCTCAGCAGCTTGACATGAGGCCTGGGAACTTTCCTCTGAGGAAGATGTGGTGTAACTCCTGATGGGTGTTGGGCCTTTGCGAGCTCTGGCACACTTTATGTACACATTCTTACTCAAGATGGGACCAGTTTTAGAAAACCACCTTAAATTAGGCAAATAATACAATTAAATAAAAGCTTGACACCACAACAGCAGCAGACAAAAGCAGCAGCGTGGCATCAGGTGGTGATGAAAGATCACTTCCTAGGGAATGCCTTGATAACCCTAAATAGTCCAATATTTGGTTGGAATGTCTTCCACATGCGCTGGGTTTATCTCGTAAGGCTGCTGGTCTGATACATGGTTTCAGAGAACAGATGACACCTGGATGTGTAACCCCAGTGAGTTATGATTTCACAATTCTCAAAGTGCAGTAATACCAATCATCTTTCTTTGTAATCAGCTTAAAACAAGGTCTCCTTGCACTGTGCACTTGGCCTTGAGCTTGGTAGCTTGAAAAAGCCCCTTTCCCTGCTCTAGCAGACTGAATGTCTCTCTTTCCCATCATATCCAAGGGAGCTCCCGGTGGATGGAATGACACTGTCATCTACAGCAGCAGGACTGGCCTGCTTGATGAGAGCTGGCGTTTTAGCACTGGCAGATGGTAGAAAATCAGGAGGCAGAACTGTGATTTTGAAGGGGAAATTATTGCTTGTTGGTCACTCAAGCTCTCTTTTGTCAATTGAACTCTGTAAAATGTCTGTATTTGCAGAGGGGATGATCAGTTGGTAGTGACAGTAAAAAATAGGATGCCCTTATTTTCTTCCCTTTTGTTACACTCTCTAATGACTGAGGAGGCCCAGGGAAAACCTCCCACCTTGAAGTGCTTAACCAGATTCCACAAAGTCCATGTGTAGGTCTGAGGAGGAAAGACCTGTGATCTTAATCTGTGCACTTAATTGGTTAGGCTGAGGTAAGTTTAATGGGGAGAATGGTAGTATGTAGATGGCTCCAGATTTCATAAATCTGTTAAATATGATTTGATGCCTTTGTAATAACTAGTAAAATACCCTGATCTTGTCTTGGAGATACTTTCTGTAGTTGAGAGTATGAAGATGTTGCAATGAAACATCTGGCATTCATTTCACTCCCTAAAGGAGTAAAGATATAGAGGCCTTTGAACAAAGGTTAATTTGCTCCTTTTTGTGTAGTATTTGTGTGTTACTTGTCTTACTGCTGTAGTGAGACTGAGTTCTGCACTCCCTGTGTGAGGTGATGCAGCAGGGACTGACAGCAGGGGTGTCACCCATCAGGGGTGTCACCCATCAGGTGTGGCACAGCCATGTGCCCCTGCCAGGCCAGGTTGTAAGGAAGGGTAATGAATGGTGTGATGGACAGGACTGTGTTTTTCCAAAGGAATTTTTGGTGGAATCCAACCCAGAGGCTTTGAGGAATGGGATAACACAGAGATGTGTCTGGTTCCAGCACCCCGTGTGTCACACAGAGCAATTCCTGCCCTTGCAGACCAGGATGGCTGGGCTGCAGAGAGGGGAAAGCCTGGTGCTAAACTGCAGATGCAAGAGAGATGCTTAGGATGTGACTGTCCTCGTGGATGTCTCGAGTGATTTCTCATCTGAAGAGTAGGAAAAACCTTAAGATTTTATTCCTTTTTCATCTTCTGATATATTACTACTTTTGAAACTGTGCATTGAATTTCAGCCTTAGGTGTACAATAAAATATGCAGCCGGGCATAATTAAAATTATCTGTGTTAGGATTTTAAGACTTTAACTTCCCTTTTCATTCTGTGTACAATTTGGATCAAGTATGTCCTATAAGCTTTTCTGCAAGCCTAATTTCTCATTTTACTACTTTGATCAGTTTAGCATTGATTTAATTTGTAATGACTGTTTCCTTTATTGCTAGATTGTAAGATAAGTGTTGCCAAATTAACTTTATTTGTGTGTTAAATTGGAATTTTAGAGATGCTTTGCATTCCTTTGCAGGGAAGGTTTGTCACATGCCACTGTAAGTTGTTAACAGAAAGCTTATTTTAAGAACTGATGGGCCTGTCCCTGCCCTGCCTGATTATCCCTGTGCCCCCTTAACTGCTGTGTATTGATTCCAATTAACATGACTGACATCCACCACTGAGGGTGAAGTTAATCAGCCAGAGGATCTCCTGTTGTGAATTCATTTCCTCCTCTGAGCTTGTCCTGTGCAGTTGAGCATTTAAAGAGACTAACGCAGACACTGCACAGAAACATCCAGTCTGGGCAACAAGTCTGAGCCGTGGAAACTAAAATAGCTTTTTAAAAGCTGTCCTGGCCAAATAAAGTTGATACACTTTTGAAAGGTCAAGCAAACCACCTTTTCCTTCTATCTTGATTATTGATTGCTGGAAAAGGTCATCAAACTTGGTCAAATTTCAGCAAATATGTTTTTCAGCTAAGCAGTGACTCAGATGAAACAATGGGAGGTTTTGTTAGTGCTGGTGGCATCAATTTTTATATTTATGCTTTGGATGTGAAACATGAACCTGGAAATTTTTGGGGTAGTAGAAAAATAAAGGTTACTGAAGCAGAGACTTTCTTGAGTCGTTAATATTTATGATGGATAAAATGTTTACATTTATAGGGTGAAGTTGGTGACTGTAGCTGAAAGGACTGAATACCCCCTGAGCACAAACCAGGCAGTAACACATGTTCAGACTGTCTGCAACAGCCATCCCTTCTTCATCACTGCACTTGGCCCTACCTGGAGCATGAAAATTTCCAGCTTTGGGCTAAAATGTCTGTCTGGGTTGGCTTAAAGAGTTAAGATACAAGTAGAGAAGGAATGGGAGACCTGGAATAATCATAATGAATTGATAACTATCTGGTTCTCCTGTGCCAATTTAGCAATTTGTAGCTGTTAGAATGTGAGCTACCATCTGGCTTCACAGATCTCTATCTCCTACTAAATTACCAGGACTGGTCCAGTTCCTGCTGCAAGTTTGTAACTGCGACAAGCAGCAAATAAAGAGAAAACACTGCTGAGCCCACAGATAAGGCTGATACTCCCCTCTGGAGGAAAAAATTGCTGGGTTTTAATGATTTCCTAGTTAAACACTTAGAAAGCTCAGCTCTCTGTATAAACTACAGCTCTGCACTGTTTGTTTTTCTAACTGAATAGCTCCAGTGTACTCATGTAGGAATGATGCTTGCTACTGTAGGATCTCATCTGTCAATGAAAACGCTGCTTTCAAGTGATTTTTTTACTCTTTACTGAAGCATTTTGATGAATCTTGACCATGAGGGAGAAAAGTCCAGCATATGCTAATGGCCCAGTTACCTTGGTGTGGTTTTATGCCTTCTGGCTGTGGCTGGTAGAGTTTTGTCTGTCCCATCACATCATGGCATCCATAATAGCAACAAGCACAGAGATTTTACTTGGCTTGTTTCTTCTTCTTGACCAGACCTTGTGTGTGTAACAGGTATACAGCAAACTATTATGCAAATATAAACTTCTGTATAAATATTATTAGGACCACATCACACAACCAGCTGCCCAGCTGAGTCTTGCTAATTCCTCTGCTCTGTCTCCCAGTATTTCCAAAAAGTTGAGATATATAGTGAAAGATTTATTACATACGAGCACATTTGTCTCAAATTGCACATGAAAACTTGCAGGAGGTAGGATGTGGAATGGTCTCTGGTGATCCAAGAGCTGGTTAATTCAAGGTGAATTGTTTACTTGGACTAGGTGTGGTCTTGCATAAATTTTAAGTTTTGTTATTTCCAGTTAAAAACTGAAGTTACATTGAACAAAACCATCATTTTTCTTGAAACAAGATTTATGCCTAACACTGCATGGTTGTTAGATCAGCGTTTGTGAATTAAACATTGTGATGGGAGATAAAAGGTTTTCCTTTTCCTGAAAGTACAGCTCAATACCTGGATACTGAAAGCCAGTCCTACAGAAAATATCCCTGGTTACCCTTAGCCACTGAGCAGTGCAGGTACGGATCTTGAGGCATTCCAGCACTTTGTATGTTTAACTGGAAATTTTTATAGTCCCCCTGTTTATTTTAGTTCCCAGCTTATGTGGTGTGTCACAACAGCAATTCCCTGTCTGTAGTAAATTGTCCAAGCAATGTATTCCTGAGTAGTGGCAAACTGAGGATGGGGAGTAAGCCGCTACTTTTTCCTTTCCTTGTTACTTTTGGAGCACGACTGCAATTATTACGGCTAGCAAACTTTGATAACAGATGTTACAATAAAGGCAGCCTGTATTGGAGCTTTCCACTTCACAGTAGCTACGAGAGAACCAGGAGAAACAGGCTGGTAATATTTGGAGAAGGAGATGATGTTTAGCACAAACTTAGGAGAAAATTTCTTTGTAATTGGGCAGATGGTAACACCCTGTTGTGTGCAGGTCTTTGTATACTGAATTGAGGATTTATATTGCAATTAAACCCACCTTTTGTAAAAGCTCTGCAGTCTCCTGTTAGTGCTGCATTCCAGGCATTTCCCTTGTAGCTGATTATTAGGAAATTGAACACCAAACTAAACAGGCTTGTGCACACATCTCCAAATTACTAAGGCTAAATTTATCAAGGTAGAGCTGCCATTGTGAGTATAAGCCTGCTCTATTTTAAAAACAGACTATTGCACATTGTATTGTATTGTAATAGTTACTGCCTGTTAGACAGCACAGAGTGAAGGGCTTGTCATGACAAACACTTGAGATTCTGTTTCAGAAATCCCAGTGTTCCCTAAATGGAAGGAGAAAGAGATTTATTTTTTATGATCACTGTTATTATTTTGGACGGCTGATTGTTTTTCTTCTCTGCTTGTTTTTGGCTTGTTATTGGCAGATGTAATAAATGATCTCACATTGTAACAGTAGGAAATGACCTTCTGTTCACTGGCTTAGATACTACAAGCACAACCTCCTGAACTGACAGGACGAGTATTTTCTATTTTGATGAATGGGTTCAGATTTTATCTGGTTTCCCATGGTTACTGGGAAGCAATAGCGCAGTTAGCAAAGCACCGAGGGGAGTCCTGTGCTATTTATAAGTCCAAAACCTCATCATAAAGATTTCTATCAGAGTATTTCACAAATAGTGTCTCAAAATTCCATCTTTTAAGCAGAGGCAAATACAGGTGGTGGGATGTTAAAGGAACTGGGCAGTCCATCGTTGAGTGCCTTTGTAGCAAGATGTGCTTTCCAAAGGACGGAGAATGCTGGAGAGACATAAATCGTATTGAGTGATGTCTTTTAAAGCTGAGTCAGAAAACATGGCAGATACTGTGAGGCAGGATGGTCTTATAAATTAAAATTGCATTTCCTGGTCATGTAGATTACATATAAACAGCATCCATAGGCCAAATGTCTGCATTAATCTTCTGTGGTGCAGTCAGAGGAGAGGACGAGGGAATAATCCTTTCCTTGTGTGTCTCCTTTATTTCTCCCTCCAGTTGGGTAGAATTATTTAAATTTTGCTCCTTTTTTTTTTTTTTTTTTTTTTTTTTTTTAATTTGGCCTGTTGTCAGAAGAACATGAGAACTGGATGGGGAGACAAGTGTGGCACTGAGAAGCAAATCTATTTCACCTTCTAATTCTTTGGTTTTCTAGGTACTTTCTGAGAACAGGGGTAGGAATTGGCTTCAGTCTTTAATTATTGTCATTCCTCATCATGCAGAACCTGTGGTAAATGCAGCACAGGCTTCCTTCCTTGTGGGGGAGAAGCTGTTGCTGTAAGGGCAGGAGTGATTTCTCCCTCCCAGCCCCACCTCCGTGTTTGGTGTTGGTCTTCTGGAACCGATGGGAAACCTTTGAAGACTGTATTTTGATTAAAGCTGTTGGGTATGTGAAGTTTATTTTGTGTGCTTCAGGTTACAGTTTTTGGCTTCGAAGGGGGACTAAATGGAATCCAATGCTTTATATCAAAAGTTTAAAGAAATGTCTGCATTATAATAGTTAGGCAAGTAATTTGTCAGTATTATCAATCCTGCCATTTTCTGTCTATAACAGGCTTTGCAGCCATCTTATGACTACATTTGGATAAAAATAAGACCACAAATACATAAAATGTTTGTAAGCATTGCATTTATAGCACAGTTGCGGGCAGGCACTGTGCTTGATAAAGACTCCTTTTAGATCATGTGTCTTTGGTAACTTCTAATGCAGGGAGTCAATCCTTTGAAATAAATTGATCTTTTAAGCAATGATTTTAATAATGTAGCTGCGAACTTTTTTGTTATGTAGAACAGTTCTTCCTGGTCTCAGCTTTGACGATTAAATTCATTTTTCATGAATTCACAGTGCTTCAGGCTCCTGTGAAACCTTGCTCAGCTTCTGAGGATTTTTTTTTCAATGTGTGATGTGAATTGTGTAAAAGCCTTTCCATAATCAGAAAGGTAATTTAGGCCTTTCCTGACCCCCTTTTTTCCCCCCTTCCTCTGAAGAGGGGAGTTTCAATAGAGCTGGAAATTCTCCAAAGGCTCTTATACAACTGGTACATTCTGCTTTAACATAATGCAATCTTTCCACATTTTCTGTTTCTCCTTAATTAACGGGTGGATGGAAGGGGTGTTAGATTCAGTTTCACAGAAAGATTTTATGCAACCACACAAGACAGTGTGAAAAAAAGAGAAGGAACTTCATAGGAAATAGTATTTTTGAAAAGTCAGCTGCATTCTAGCAGAGTGGTTCTCTCCTGCTGCATGTTATACTGTATTGCTGGAAACGCTGTGACTTGGTGATCTGGCTGTCTCGTGGATTAATTAAAGAAGAATTTTTTTAATGTGGCTTTTTAAATAGGACATTCTCTCCTTTGGAGTGGGATTTGGACTGCCCCAGCCTCCATTCCTGCTTTTAGGCTGAGCTGCAATGTTGCTGTACTGCAGCTTTGGGTACGTGCTTGTGTAAGGAGGAGAACTTCCAGCTGGTGAAATGCAGAGCCTTTAGCAAACAGGTGCAAATGGGGAAGCTTTTCTGCAAGATATCCATGCAGAAACAGCTTAAAAACGATGTACAGCAATGCATGTCTATGAAAGCAAGGGGAATGGTTGGAGATTAGAGGCAGTAGGAGTTGGTGAAGTTAGGAAGCATCAGGAAAGGAATATTTGACAGCTTTAACAGATACTAGCAACAGAGCAGGAGTGAGGGGGAGGGAAAATCAAGACTGGATGGATAAAATTTTAAGTTGCTTGTTTTTTAAAGGAGTAGGTAGTTCATGGAGCTTAACTGGGGAACAGGAATATGTGTCTGATAGTCTGTGTTCTGCACAGACCATACTGTAGCCAGCCATAAAATAAATGGTATCTAGATTGCCACTAACCTCTTTCCTTGCAAAGCAGAAGTCTGTTAATTAAATAACTGCGTGTTGCTAGATGTAGTTCTTCTGTGTCTATAACAGATATTCCTTCTGCAGACAACTGGAAAATGTAAAACAAAAATCCCAGATGGAAGACCTGAAGGGAAACTTCTCAGCATAATCTTATCCCAGTGATTACACTGTGGTGTAGGAGTGGTTGTATGAGTGAATTTCAGTTTAAGGAAATCTTTCATTTCTGTGAAAGACATTCTGGTAGTGTGGAAGGGAAATATGTTGAGCTGCAGACTACAGATTTACTTTAACAGAACTTCCCCTTAGTTTCTTCATCTAACTTTGCTTTAGCATCCACATTCAGAAGTTGAATTTGAATTCAAGGAGGTTGGTGATACATCAGATGGTTTTGCTACATTGAGAGGGGACCCCACCAGCCTGGAGAAAAAGGCCAACGTGTTCATGGAGCTCAGCAGCTTCCTGCCCTGCACCAGGACACTCTGGGATGTCCAGCTGGAGAAGGGCCTGAGGGTCCTGGGGCACAAGGTGACCATAAAGCAGCACCGTGCCCTTGGGCCAAGGCTGCCACAGCTGGAGTATCACCAGTGGGCAGGGGAGGGGAGCCTGGCCCTCTGCTGAGCGGGGTGGGACACCCCTGCAGGGCTGTGACCAGGGCTGGGGTCAGAGGTATGAGACACAGGTGGATGCTGGAGTGAGTCTGGCAAGAGGAGAGATTGTTAAAGGGAGAGTTCTGGGAGACAGGATGAGCTGGTTTCTGGTTGAGAACTTAACTGGGACTTGTTTCTCCTGTGCTTCTTGCAATAATTCAGTAGGTCCATCCTGAGTACTCCTCACTGCCACCTGTGATGGTACATGAGAGGGCTGCATGGTACCAGTTTGCAGAAGTTAGTTTATGGTCTGGGAGGGTAAATCCTGGCATAAAAGGAAACAGCTTCCTTGTGCTTTGCTGTGTTACTGCTCAGTTCTGCATGAGGGATGTGACTGTGGTGCCTGTTCCAGAGGATTTCAGTGAGAGGGTAAAAATGTAGGTATTTGTTTTCATCTTTATAAAAACAGATTTTTACTCTTTCCTAAAGTTCAGAGAAAAACTGTTCTTTCAACTATGAATTAAATATCAAAAAATAACGAACGGGAAAAAGTCTCAATTCCCTTTTAATGTATTTTTCTGTAAGATAATTCCTGAAGTTGGGCAGAGCCATCACACTTTTCACTTTTTATCCCTTAATAGGAGATAACACATTGAGATCATAAGTTTTGGAAGGTCTTTTAAGATGTTTAATCCAACACCTTTCTGTAAAGCACTGTGCATCCCTTAGAGACCTCTTCCCTGGGAGAGGGAGGAGCAGTGGAGGTGCTCTCCCAGCTGGACCACTAATGAAGAATGCACTGGGCGCTCAGTCCCAGCCATGCTCTGCACTAAACATCCATCTTCTGTCTCAGTGTGCAGGAAATGACAGTGCCAAGGGAAAGGAGGCTTGCATGGACAAAGTGTGTGTCTGCAGAAACACAGACTGTGGCAGCGTGAGCAGCATCACACAAAGCATTTTTCTTCTCTTGCCGTTGAATTTATTTTGAAACTTGTAAATATTTGAGTCATTCATCATCCATATAGATACTAAAATTAAGCATTACTGAAACTTGGGTGTATTATTTTGAGACAGAAGGCTAACATTCTTATTTAGATTAACTACTGTTTTATTAAACCAATATACAGAGATGGTGGAGGTATACACAAGCTAAAAGAAATACTCATTTTGTTGAACCGAGCTGACAGGCCATGATTACAGATCATCTATTTTTGTGATGCAAACTGGAAATTAATATAAACAGTGTGGACCAAACCAGGCTTATGTTTTGCTTGTTTTTGATAGGAGCTGTGTGGAAGGGATGTCTCTGTAAATCAGCTCCAAGATTTATTCAGTGTTGTCCTGTGAAAACAGTCCAAGTCAGTATTCATTTCTGAGAGTAACGTTTTGCTCTTTAGAGTTTTAGCTTTGAGATAGGGAATACCACAGCAGCTTGCATTAATTGTTGAGTGCGATGAAATGTGCACTGTGTATAAAATCCAGTGTTCCCTAAATATCAGATCAGATAACAGACACAATTCCAAATATGTAAAGAGTGGGCAAACTTTGATGACAGTATGATAAATCCTGTGGTAGTTACAGCTAAAACAGGCTGCTAATATGCAACTGAGCTCAGGAGATATTAAACTATATATAGATTCTGCTATTCCTAACAGATTGTTGTTGAGATACCTGACACATTTTTTGATGTTACATGCATTCAGAAGAGCTGAGCTTTACATAATTTCTGGTTAGTGTTAGTTATGTGAAAACATATTAAAATGAGTGGCCTAGTTAGGAAACTCTGTCACATACGCAGAAAGGCAGGTTTGAATATTTCTGCCAAAACTGCAGAAACTCTCTCAAAACCAGGCATTGGGTTCTGTACATTTCTTCTGAATCTGGCAGAGTTTCAAACTACAGGGAGAGGTGACCTGTGACAGCGCCCGTCACTGGAATAAGAGGACCTGAGTGGGTTCCCTTTTTGCCCCTGTCACCTGCCTGTCCAGGCACTGGGAGGGTGAGCAGAGGGACCAGGACCTGGTAGCTAAACACCAGTCACAGGAGAAATCACATACATTTATATACATAAATACACATTTATATACATACAATATAATATACATTACATATAGTTATAATACATATAGATATACATACAATATAATACACATTTATGTACATTTATATGCATACAAAATATACATTTTGTCAGCCTTTGGCTAAAACCTGCCCAGTGCAAACAGCCCTAGAACATTCCTCAGACAAGCTCCCAACAGATGTGTGAGCACGTGTAGGGTAAGATCCTTTAGAGGCTCAGCTAAGCTTGAAGGCAAAATGGTGCTGGGGTGGGAATTCTCTGATTTTATGTTCTGGATTGCAGTGTGAGGATGAGCTTGGCTGGGGTGAGGGGGACAGGACGTGTGCACTGTTAATGAGTGATGGAGTGCTTGTTCTTCACGTGGTGCTGGTGCTGCTGGGGGAGCACAGGGCTTTTGGCTGCACAGGTCCAGCTGGTTCAGGTCAAGAGAGTTGCAGGAGAATGTATTATATGGGCAAGCTAGTTCCCTCTAACAGCCTTCTGGGAAATTGCGCAATCATTTTTGCTGAAGGTTTTAGCTTGCTTTGCAAAAACGAAAAGCAGCTGGAAATAGCATTGTCATCTTCAAAATATTGAGTGTTGCCCCTTATCTGTTTTGCTGTTAACTTTGTCCATGATTTCCAGCATTTCACAAACCATGGCTAGTAAATCTGAAGATAATTTTTAATATTGTCCCTAGAATAGTGTATTTGGACTGTGCTTAGAGCCAAAGCATTACTTTGGGTTTTCAACACCTGAAATGTGTCTAAGTTGACCTTGCTGTTCTCTTTGGATATTTAGTTGCCTGTCTTTGATAGGTGATGTAATAGGTCATACGCTGTTCAAGTATTTCTAGGTCTTTATGTCTATTTATTACCTTCTAAGTGTTTGCTTGGTGGTTCTGTTCTCTTTGCCAGGGGCTATTAATCACAGTAGTTTATATCTAACCTTTAGCACAGAGACAGGAAAGTTCCATATTTTTCTTACTTGCAGGACAATACCCAAGGCAAGTGTTCCTGGCCACTCGAGGAGACACATTACTGAGGCAGATGGGGCTTTGCTTTTCCTCCTGGGTGTCTGTGTCTGATAGAAATGCTGTCAAAGAACCACTGTAATCTATTTCTTGTTTGCTTTGTACACATTCCGGGATGTATGGATTTTCCAGCTCCTTACTGAGGCTTTACTCAGATTAACCAACTTTTCCACTGCTCCTTTGCTGTCTCCCATCTTTTCCTCTATAGAGTGGAATAATAAAGTCATTTAACTCTTGAGAACCATCTGACTTCTGATCACAGAATTGTGTGTTCATACTGATTCAGCTGGGACACCAATTTTCTGTTGAACATTTTCCCTGTTAGTGTAGTTAAAGATTTATTTTCAGAGAGAAGCATCTGCAAATAATGCAGTGCGATTGTGGGGCCAGTGAGCAGCAGCCTGCTCTGCTCAACAGCTCCAGTCCTTTGCTAGGATCTCACAGGAGGTTTATTTGATTTTAGCCGCCACAATAGTAGTAATAAGTGCCAGAGGATGGAAACCACAGAAGATATTTTTGCAGGCAGCTGTGGGGATGCACCAGGCTGGGACTCTGTGCTGGCTCCTGTCCCTCTCCTGCCATGTGCCAAGGGCTCATCCAAGAGCTTCAGCTTGCTCAGAGCACCCCTCTGCCTCCCTGGTGTGGGTGCAGTCACACTCAGGTCAGCTGCTGTGCCCCTGTGTCTCCTGAAAGCTGGTGCTGGGGGTCTGGGTGGCAAAGGGGAGCTGCCTGAGGGATCCAGGGTGTCCCTTCACCACCCACCTGATAAACACAGAAGAGACAACTTAGGGTGCTCCTAAGAGTGTCAGCTCAGAGCAGAAGATGCTGACAGCTCTTTGATGGATGACACTGAAGGTCCTGAACTTCTCTGGTGCCTATGACTGATGACATTTTTGGGAGGATGCTGTTCTTGACAGCAGTGGGGTTTGGGTGTTAGCAGTACACACTCAGTGAAGGCATTAAATCCTGCCTGGGTGCTCTGGTTGTTCCAGAAACAGCTCGTGCACTATTTCATGTTGCAGTGGGTATAACCTGGCTTCACCATCCTCTCAGTATGACCTCAAGGAAAGAAAAATAAGCAGTGACAAGGCTGTTTGGACTAAGATGTCCATCTTAGGCCTCAGAGTGTGTGGCCTCTGGCCCTCTCCAGTCCCGTGTGAACAGGTCCTTTAACAATCCAAAGCTGCAATTTTTGCTGTTTCTGAGTACTGCTTAACTGTGCTTCAAGTAGCATTTAAAAGACAGCAATGCACTGAATTTATTTTGAAAGACAAAACCTGTGTATAATTAAAGGAACCTGAATTTGGGGAAGTAACCGAGAAAACACTGCTCATGCCAAAATATGCCACAATGCTTCAAGAAAACCAAACATAATCGAGGATTGAGTTATAACCTATTGTATCTTTAATCCCTGCTTAAAAGAGAAAATCCCATTTGAATAAAAAGAACATTTTTCTATTGAGAAATTAAATGTTCTATATTTACATTTTCTTTATGAAATGAGAAGGAGTGAGGTAATTGCATTGCATTCTCTTTTGCTTGACTGACATTTGATTTCACACTTCTCAGTTGACTTGAGTTGTGCTTTCCATAAAAAAGAGAGATTTGTTTTCCCTTGCATAATTAAAAACTATTGCTCCCCTTGGATCTCCAGCCAAGGGTTGACAAGGGTTGACTGGTTGTTTTTACTTTTCCTTTTTTAATTTCTGGATTTCTTTTTTTTTAATGTTACAGACTCTTCAGACAAGGGTTTTTTTTTGTTTCGGGGGGGGGGGGGGGGGGTTGGTTTCTTACTTGCATAGACTCTAAAGTTGCCCTAAACTGCATGGAGTTTTGAGAGCAGCTGAGACTGCCATCTTTAAACCACTGGAGCTCCAAGAGAGCAGAAACAGATGTTATAAAGCACTTTGATCTCTCTTATGCCAAGAAATTTGGTAGTGGTGATCTCGGCAAGGTCTCACAAAGGCCCTGGACACATTGCTTAGAAATAGTTTGAAGTTTTGACTGGCACTTAGAGCATCAGAATCTGGGAAACAACTGCATTTTAGGGTGGCAAAGCCCACCCAGTTCTTTTTAGCTTTTATTTTTCGTCCACACTAAGGAAATGTTTTCAGTTGGTCCTTGTGTTGCGGAGATTTTTCACCTCCTGCTTTAGCTCAGCCCTGCCAGAGCTGGGGCAGGACAGTGCACAGCCCAAATTTCTGCATCAGAGGGCTTTGATTTTTAGGGGTTTTTTTTGTGGTGTGTTTTTTTTTGTTTGGTTGTTGTTGTTGTTGTTGTTTTTCAAAGAGCTAGGCTCTCTAATGCTGCACATCAGAGCTGAGCCTGCTATTTCTGAAGGTGCACCAGGCTGCAACACCCTGCACTTGATGTTTGGCTGGCAGAGGCCAGAAGTGAAAGCCCTAAATCCTGCCCTGAGAACTGCTAATGCCTGTTGACATAAATGAGTATTGAGGGTTCTCAGCAGTGCTGAACCTCCGCCGCCACTGCCAGAGGCCAGCTTTAAACAACTTGATTTTATTCCTGCTTGTGTCCCCAGCCTGGAATTTGGATACAAGCTATTGTTGTTATTTCATAAATCGTTTCTTAAAAGGGAGGCTTCCTTGCTTCTGATTTATTTCATCTTCATGTCTGCTGTCTTCACAGGGGCTTCAGCAAACTGTTCTCATAAATGATTTCAGATGATTTCAGGATATTTTATTGTCATCTTCTCTGGTGAACCAGGAACATAATATTCTTAGTCTCTGTGGAGAAATTCTAGGCATAGCATATAATTCATCTCTCTGCAGAATAATTTTATTATTGTTTCTATTGCAGAAAGTTACAATTGCCCTATTTTTAGAAATTACATAAACTAAATCTGCAGAGGTTTTCTTAGAAGCACAAGAAAAGAAGGAATGGATTTGAAAACCAGTATTCACACACTAGGAGAAGGGTTGTATCTGTTTTCTTTTCTAAAATTAGATGCTGTGAAATATGGTGAGATTTAAGTGAGTGCAGAATCTCTACTGCTGGATGCCGTGTTTGGGTTAGGCAGTGATACCCCATCCCCCTGTACTCACACACTCGCAGAAAGCCAGAATGCGTTGATACTGTTGTAAATACAGTGAATTGATCTGCTTAAGTGCATCAATATTGGTAAAAACAGACAGCAGAAGCAATTCTGGTTTTGTGGAGCACGTTCATGTGGTCAGGCATTTTTATAGCGCTCTCATGCGGAAATAGAAGAATAGAAAAATTAAATATTAACACTGGCATTTGGAGTGAGTGGTGAAAGTGTCGTGTCCCAGGAGTGTGTGGGGAGGCAGCTGAAATGTCTGTGTCTCTTTGGAGGATGTTGATCATTGGTAAGAGATGCCCCAAGTACAATCAACACGAAAGCAGCTGTGAGCTGTGTGTGTTTACAGCAGGCAGGCAGCAGCTGAAACACACACCTGCTTGTTGGCTTTGGAGCTCTGCTTATTTTCATAGCTTGTGGCCATGTCACAGGCTCCCTGCCAGAAAAAGTTAAACGTAGAATATCCAAGAATTTAACTGAACAACAAGCTCTGTCTTTGCATGGATGAGAATATTTGTGTGGCACAAAATTGCTCCCGTTGGAAATGCTGATAAAATTATACAAAGCTTATACAGATTTCTCTTCTGATCCCTTCTTGGTATTGGGGTTTGAACAGAATGAGTAGGAAAAATATATAAAGGGAGAAATTCTTACTGTGAATTTTTTTTTTTCCTGATGAAGTAGTGTGGAGTACTGCTCAGTTCCTGGAGTATTTGAGGAAATTTCAGTGCTCATTAGGATTTTACAAACTGTGGAGATCTCCATGAGATGCTTAAAACACTTGTGAGACAGAATGATAAAGGTTATAATTTCCTTTCTCTCAGTCCTATTATAATTGTATAAGACTATATGAATATAATAATAATAAATATGCAACAATCTTAATTGCATATACATATGAGGATTTATATCAGAATTGGATAATCATGATGGAACACTTGAAATGGAAAGTACAACTTTGTTATTTGACCAGTAAGGGCCACAAGGCTGAAAAAAGTTAACTGCTGTGATGTTGGAGGATATTTTAGGAAATTCAAGATGTTTGTGTGAAGTGGGGTAGAATGTGCTTTCGTCTTAGCTGTAAGAAGAATGCGATTAATTAAAATGTTATGTGTATTTCCATTAATTGTAAAAGTGCCAGTGAACAACCATTGATGCTTGCAAAAGTGTAACTGTATTTGTGTATCCCAGAAAGCAATGGCCTGCTGCTTCTTCCTCCAACCAGCACTTGTGAATGATGCATTAGAATATGTAATTTTATATGCTCTTGACTGAAAAAATGCCAGAAGTGTTGAGTCTGAGTGAAGAGATGTAAATGACTGGAAGATGCTCAAAGTTTCTAATTTGGCTGCCTGGAAGTGTAAAAGTCTAAAAAGATCTAGTTTTCTGTGAGGAATTTTCTCATCGTTCAGGTAATGCTGTGGATTATTGCATCCCTCTAAATCCATGGCAGGAGACTGGAAATGTGGGTGTTCAGAACAAGGTAAAATTGCAAGAGGTTGAGCACCATGAGATGCTAGAGAAAAGGAATTTCTTTACCATGAGATGGTAGAGAAAAGGAATGTTTGGCAGGGCTGGTGTAGCTGTAGCTCCCAAAGCAGTGGTGTTAGAGTGTGTTCCCTCCTTCCGTGGGCTTTGAAATCATCTCTCCTTGTCTTTCCCCTTGTCATTTTCCTTTAATCACTCCACAGAATTTAGGATAGATGTTCTGATCTTAAACCCCCTGCTGTTCGGGCATTGAGTGTGAAATGGCTGTTGAATTCCTGTAACCCTGGTTGCTCAGCCACGCCACGATATTTTAGTTTTCCCTTATGCAATAACCTGTTTTCCAGCTTTCTCTCATTGCCCATGTCTGCCCTTCCCTGAGCAGTGTGGGGACAGGAACTGGAGGCAGTGTTTTATAGAAAACCAGCCTTTTTTACAGCAGCACCTTTGCTCTTGTGCCACGTGGGGAATCGACACAGGAGCTGTAGCCATTTGCTGCCGAGGCCTGGATGAGTTTACCTGGTTTCTGTGGTGGGATACAGACACACAAACAACCACGCTTTGGCTGAAACAAAATTAAATCCAAATTGCACAACTTAACCATTGAGAGTCTGTAAACAGCAATTTCTCTCCGAGGCAGCCTGACATTGTAGGCCCCAGCTGGATCCAAGCCCCTGATATCCTCAATCATGTTATTGCTTATGATTGATAAATCTTGTGTGAATTTTATCTTTAAGAAAACAAGGTGGGGTTTGTTTGTTTGTTTTTAATGAAAAGTAGTTGAGTATTATCTAGTATCCATTTATTTCAGAGGAAGAAGTAGATTTCTGAAGCTGAATGAGGCTGCCCATGGGGCTGGCAGAGCTGCAGGGCAGCAGCGGAGCGGGCAGGATGCTGGGGTCTGTCGGGATGTGGGGAGGGCTGCTGTGCCCATCAGAGCTGTGTGTGCTGTGCCCATCAGAGCTGTGTGTGCTGTGCCCATCAGAGCTGTGCGCTGGCAGCAGGGAGAGAGCCAAGAGACCCAGCAGCACCTGCACAGGGCATCTGGGTCTCTGTGCAGCACCAAAGAGCCTCCAGGAGAACCAAAGGGAGCAGCTCCCCAGCGGAGGGTCTCTCCCAGGGCGAGGCACCTGAGCCAGGATCCCACCACGCAGCACTCTGTGATGGTCCACAGCTGGATGGTTTTTGAAAGCTTTACATATTCTCTTTACAGTCACAAATAATGTCTTGGGTTCAGCATTCGTTCAGGTTTATGCAGCTTCGTAAAGATGTTTCTTTTTGAGATACTCAATAGGGTGAGAGGGGATTTGCAGACAGAAAAGATGAGGGTTGGTTTTATTTTTTTGGGAGGAGCTTTTTAATGTTTTTAGCCTTGGGCTATGAAGTGCTGGAAGTGCTGCAGAATTCTTTTTATTTTTACTTATTTTTATCTGTGCGCCAGGCACTCGTCCATGCTCTCTGCCCTGCCAAAAAGGCTTCAGCATTAATGTGACAGACCACCCTGCCCGTGGGTGAGGTGTGTAATTCTTTCTTGGAGCAGAGATCTCGAGCAGAGGCTGCTTGTTATGTCGAAGTGCATGTGGTTTTCTCACACGAGTTACTTGGCAGTCCAGAGAAAATATTAAACTCCACTTAACTTGGAAAGACCAGGAGGTCTTAAATACATAGTAAAAAATGTCTGCATTTCATTTTTTCTCCTTGATCTCTTATGGAAACTCTTTGGCAATGGTGAAGAGAGATCTTCCCTCACTCTGAAGTACATCCCCATGTTTCAGTGTTCTAACCTGTCTGGGTCAGGAATGGCTGCTGGCATTCATGTAAGAATTTCTTTTTTTTTTCCCCATGGTTGCCTATTGAATTTATAAATAGAAATTAAAATGACTGGTATTAAGAAGGAACTAAACTCCCAAATCCAATGTTTGGTCCTGGGAACTACTGGGAGAGTCTGTTCTCCATTTTTGCAGGTGGCCCTTGGGCCTGCTTGTGCCACACAATTTTCTAAAGTATGTTTTTAACATTAGAAGTATGAATATTTTTCAGCATTGGTATTCGTATTTGTTATTATGAGAGGGTAATTTTTTCATTTAGTAGCTTTCATTAAAGGTCATAAATTAGAGTTTTTAAAGTCTCTTGCCCATTAAGACAAACAAACAACTTTCGGACTTTAAAACATACGTAATTATTGGAAATCATTAGAAATCCTCTCCTCTAAGGATTTTATTCCTTTAATCAAAGTTCCTACTGACAATAATAGAAATTTTTCTTCTTATGTGGATAGCCATTTAAACAAATGCTGAATATTTACCTTTTTACTTTCTACTTTTATAATAATATTGATATTAGAATGTAGTTTGGAAAAGTGTTCAATTTGCAGTGTTATTTTAGTCAGAATTGTGCCATTGTGCTTGAACACTTATGAGAAAGCCAGGACTGCTGACATTCCTGTTCTGCCCATTCCCTCGCTGCAGCAGGCTGAGGAGGGAGCTGGGCTTTGCACCTGTGGGCACGGCAAGGAATGGGAATTGGGATAGGGATGGGAATGGGGATAGGGATGGGAATGGGGATAGGGATGGGAATGGGGATAGGGATGGGAATGGGGATAGGGATGGGAATGGGGATAGGGATGGGAATGGGGATAGGGATGGGAATGGGGATAGGGATGGGAATGGGGATAGGGATGGGAATGGGGATAGGGATGGGAATGGGGATAGGGATGGGAATGGGGATAGGGATGGGAATGGGGATAGGGATGGGAATGGGGATAGGGATGGGAATGGGGATAGGGATGGGAATGGGGATAGGGATGGGAATGGGGATAGGGATGGGAATGGGGATAGGGATGGGAATGGGGATAGGGATGGGAATGGGGATAGGGATGGGAATGGGGATAGGGATGGGAATGGGGATAGGGATGGGAATGGGGATAGGGATGGGAATGGGGATAGGGATGGGAATGGGGATAGGGATGGGAATGGGGATAGGGATGGGAATGGGGATAGGGATGGGAATGGGGATAGGGATGGGAATGGGGATGGCTGTGTGAGGTGTGGGGCAGCCTGCCAGGGAGGGGAGAGAAATTCTCTGCACTTGGGTGTGACAAAACATGAAAGCAAAGGAGGGTCCAGGGGAGCAGGGGTCGGGCACTGACTCTTCAGCACTCGGCAGCTTTCCAGGAGTTCACAACTTAAACCCAAAATCCTTACAGGAGCAATCCCAGCATGGTCTTGCTCCTGCTGCCTGTTGTTCAGCAAGTTTTCTGTGCTGCCCTCTCCCAGTGTGCCTGGAAAGCAGCCTTAACGTGGAGCTCCAGATGTTTAGAGCAAAACTGTGATTTGGGCTACATGCAAAACAAACAAGCCCCCCTCTGAGTCGCTGGCTGTCAGAAAAGGTTCTCAGCAACCAGGCTACTGCAGGGCACCTCTTGAAATTCAATCGTTCATGCCTTGATTAGTTCTTTGGGTGTTACACTTGGTTGGAAAGTTCTTCTCTTGCCAACCTGGTGTGTTGCAAGATTTCCCCCTCTCAGACCCAGAGAGGGCTCTGAAACTGCTCCTGGTGTTCCCAGAGCCAGTGCTGAGCCACAGGGCTGAGCCTCTGGAACGCCTGTGGCCACAATGGATGGAGCAGAGAGCCTGTGACCAAAATGCCTTTGGATTCCAATAGCAGGGAGCTGAATTTTGAATCTCAAGGAGAATAATAGGAAAAACAGCTGCAGAATCTCCCAGCACTTCGTGTACAAGCACTCATTTTAAAATGAAAAATTACCATTTCATCAAACTGACATAAAATTGGCTTGTCAAGCACCGAAAATAAAATGTGTTTTTCCTTTATTTCTCATTCCTTTTAGTTTTTCATGATACAGTTCAATTTTCAGCTTTTCCTTGTAAAAAACCAACCACTCCTAGAATCTTTATGAAAATGAAAGCCATCAATTTCATGTGAATTCACAACTCCTGAAACTGAGGTTTTCAGCCATCAAAACACTGAGACTGGCATGGAATGGCTGTGTGCACCCAGCAGGTCTCGGTGCAGTCTGACTGTGCGTTCTCTTCCTACTCTGGATGAATCAACCTGGTTCATTTGAACTGTTGAAAAGCAAACAGCTCCAACGTGCACTATGAAGCCAACACTACAGAGCACAGGAGTTGAAATGAGTAAATAGCAAGCAATTCAGCTTTGATGTACCTAGATATGCCTCTAGGAATCTCCAACTGCCTCTGAATTCCCTGTTTAATCCACTGTGTGTGTTTGAACTTATGCAACAACCTAAATATTTGGGTGTTGTATTTTAACCATGGTGTTTTCACTGGGTTTTGGAATATATGCTTTCATATGGAGTGTTTGAGCATAAAGTGCAGTCATGTTCTTGACGTGTTGATTGGAAAATGTATTTGTAATCTGCCATAGAAATAATGATGTGTCCAGATGTGGATATCAAGTACCATCAAACTCCTGCTGCTTTGTACAAGCTCAAAACACCAGGGCTGCTACAGAAACGGGAAGCATGTTTGTGAAAAGTCATTCCCCTCCCTTCACCTGCTCAGGCTCTGCACCCAGTGCTTGTGTCCTGCCCCATCTTCATCCTCAGTGGCATTGCCCTGGCGTGGTGCCCGTGGGGCAGTCCCCAGGACCATTTCCAGCATCCCACAGCTGGAGATGTGCAGGAGACTGGACTGTGGCATCTGAGGTCATGGTTCATTACCTGTGCACCTCAATTCTCATCTTGGGCCAGCACTTCATTTCTGATTTTCTCCCTGTACTCAGCTATGGAGGATACGCAGGTGGAAAAATCCTTAATACAATACATCCTGTTTTAGGGAACTTTAGTGGGTTCTGTTTGAGTGACTTTAGGGTTTTTTAGAGGGAGCACGTCATTCTGTGGTTGTTAAAGATTTCTGGAACAAAGAGTTCATCTTGCATGGAAGCACAATTCAGGCGATTCGGAAGGTGTTAGCCTGAGTGGGTCCCCATGGCCCTCACCAGCCAGAGGCTGCTGGAATGTCCCTGTCTTGATGCAAACCTGGCAAAATCTGATCTGTTGCCATCAAAATGAATTTCTAAGGACTTGTTTGCTGCCTTCTGTGTGTTAATACTGATGGGGTTTTTTACAAGCGTTTCCCAAAACTAGGGCGTTGTATAACACTGGGTGGTCTAACACTGAGGCACGCGATTTTTAACTCTTCCTGGGTTTACTGCAGTTGAAAATGGTGCTATTTGCTTTAACTTGGGTTTGGCGAAGGTGCTGGATCTGTTATGATATACACTGCTAAACAGAGCTACAGAATTCCAGCCAGCGGCCCTGTTTGCAGAGGTGGGGATTTTGTTGGAGTAGAATTTTATTAAATTTACAGAATAAATTTAATTAAAAGCTAGTAATTTCTAACGTGTTATTTGCAGTGTGTACAGATTTAATGCATTGATAGCTTTTAATTTGTACTTGGCAATTTGTTGAAGTAATTTACTTTGTAATTATTTCACGATTGTTAACACTTTGGTGCCATGCCACTTTCTGTTAAAATTTTGTTTTTACCTTTGTGACTCTCTGATCTTTGTACCTCTTTCTGTTCTTCATACCCTCTTCTAATCTTTGACTTTGTTCTAACTTACACTTTATTCTATCTTCCTTTGCTCTACTTTTGTCTCTTCCTGATCCATCTGTGTGTGGCCAGCCTAAAAGATTCTAGGTAAGATGTCCTTTTGGACCAGCCTATGGTCTGTTTAGGTGGACAGCATTTCTATGCTGTTTTTTACATAACAATATTATTTCCTATGGCAAAGGTACTTTCAATCCACAGGTAAAGAGCAGGGGTTTGTGCCCAGAACACTCTAGTCTATAGGATTAACAGAAGTAGAAAGGATATTCACATAGAAATTCACTTGAGCGATCAAGGTACACATTATGTCTGGGTTATGTCACGTGTTCCCTGTGACAAAAAGTGTTCTTCATCCCTTAATGGTAAATTCACCTCATCTTAATTCCATGTGGGTTTTTAGGTTCAGTTCTGGGCTCCCTTATACAGCAGCAGCTTCTGCCTGAAAGCCCAGCTGGTGCTGGGTGAGGCTGCTGTGTGTGCCTGCAGAGAGGAGCAGGGGCCAGGCTTGCACGTGTGCTCAGGGGGAAATGGAGCCTGCATGGAAAGTGAAGCCAGGCCAGATGGAAGTGCTGTTAAATATCCCGAGTAGCCCAAGTTTTAAAAGCTCTGTTTTCTTTGTAAAGCTTTCCTGCTATTCGTTCAGCTTGGGAAATGTCTCCCCAGTGTTATTTAGTGCATTCCCAAGTAACAGATGATGTGTTTGCAGCCAGAGCTGGCCACGGCCCGTGGGGCTGTTCTGCTCCTTGGCAGTGACAAGCTTGTACCTGACTTTGATGAAGTTGTGTCTTCCTGGCTGGACAAATGCCAGTGTCATTCGGGCAACCCTGGGCCTTCTCAGTGCTGCTGACCTCAGATAGCATTCCTGCTCCTGGACTTGTTTATCTCTCAGCTCACAGGGTGCCTTTTACTGCTGTGTCTGCTGCTTGTCTTGAAAAGGAAACTTGAAGTGGTGTTGCTTGGTTTTCCTCTGGCTCACACTTCAGTCTCAGCCTTGTTATTCTTAAACATACTTCAGAAAACTGCTAGAAGACTTGTACAAATCTGCAATGGTTTGTGGGCTTATCTCGGATGTATACTTTAGTTTAAAGTATGTGAGATTTCTTCTTGCCCGTTCTCCGCTAGATTTAAAAGTTATAGCTTGAAAAGTGACTGTTGGTAATGGCAATTTATAACAGCCTGTGTCCTGGAGCATAATTTATGATGAAAAAAGCAGAGGATTTAGCAAGTTTAAAGCCTCCCTGTCTGTTGCTCTGTTTTAGGCATTGTGGGATAATCTAGCATATGCTTAGTTAGTCACTGCTTCAAACGGAGAAGTGTTTCAGCTTTGGTACCTAATGTCTTTTGCAGACAGCTTAGATAGTGTTGCCTTGTGAGGTGCAGTGTGTTCTTTCATGTGCCATGGCTGCAGGGGAGGAGGGAGATACCTGATGGTCATTTTGTTTTTGCTGTGGAGTGCAGATTGTTGTTTGGCTGGTGCTGCTTGGAGCCGTGTACAGGGATCAGACTGAATGGCTCCCGTCAGGCTTTTTGGTGGCTGTGGGGTGATGGGGTGGATGTGAAGTGTGGGACTCACTCATTACACCACTACTCAGAGCCCTGCTCTCTTCTGCTCTGATAAAACAATGTCTGGGATGGGTTTGATGTGCAGTCTGGGTCCCACGTGGGGCTGTGGGGACCTGGCTCCTGCAGTCCTGCTGCTTTTTGTCCCTGCACCGCGAGGAGCTGGAAGGTCAGGTGCTGGCATCGCTGTGTGGCTGCAGCTGTGTCCTGCCCTGTGCTCCTTGTGTTTCTCCTTTCTCTGGGTGTGCTCCGTGTCCCTCCCCACTGGCACCAGGTTTTGCTTTGCCAGCACCTTTGCAGAGGTTGAGGGTCAGCCCCTGAGGGTTCCTGAGGGTGGACAGGGAACTGGTTTTGCAGAAGTCATTCCTTGGATACAATCTGGGAGGAGAGCGAATGTGTTTGCAGCTCCTTAATGATCACTGCTGTGCGGGACTGACCTCTCCATCTGCCCAGTTTACACCACTGAAATCTCTTTCTATCGGTTATTGCTTTCCTTTAAGTATCACTATAACACATTAAACAGAGTTTCTGTTGCAGTGATTTATGCTAAGATAAATTATTCGTTGATACACAGGGATTTGATGTCTCAATTTCTGAGTCTGGTTATTCCCCATGCATTAAATTACTGTGTCCTCTGAAATGAAAGCAGCTGAAATTCAGTGTTTTATTATTTCTTGCACCATTTTGACAAACTTATCAATGTGGTTCAAAGACTGAAGCTGTTGTTTAAATAATACAGACATGTTTGTTCAACTTTACATATAATAGTTCTGGTTTCTTTCAAGTTCATGACCAGCTTTGCCTCAGATTCAAATATTTTGTTTTCCAGATGCAGGGAGCTGAAAAGGTGGGGGTTTCTCTACTTTGCAAGGTCATAGGGGACAGAGTGAGGTAGCAGGAACAGAAGCCTTGCCCCGGCTGGCAGAGCAGCACCCTGTACCAGAATCCCCATGGTTTAAAAAATTCCGGAAGCCAGTTGGGTTTTCCTCAGTGCCTGTGCTTGCTCGTGCACGCAGAAGCCTGACAGTGTGAGAGAAACAGAAGCTCAATAAATAGTATAGGTAGAAAAAAGGTAGATAAATTCTCTTCTCTTCCCCATTTTGAAGTTGAGAAATCCTTTTATTCAGTTTGGATAGTTTTGATAACAAAGCTAGGATTGAGCTCAGCTCTGGATTATAAAGATGCTCTGATATACTGGATGCTTCCAAATGACTCCTAATTCTGTCAATTAAGTCTACTTTGTTTATTAGAATTGTCAGTGTATTTAGCTTTTCCTCATCTAGTATAATCATTTTAACATCTGCACTTCTGTATAATGATTTCAAGATTTTTCTTCTTGCCCACATTTTACTGGACTTCTTGTTAGCTTGATTTATTATCTTCCTAATCTTATTTCAAAATTCATGTGGCATGTAACTTCCTTAGCAAGTTAAATGTCAGGTAAATGGCATTGCTGTGTTAATTTAAATTTAATCAATAGATAATGTGCTGCAGCAGGAACACAGAAGAGCTCAGCAGGTCTCTGACTGGAGATGTGAATTTTCTTACAGAATTTTGGGGTGCTGTGTATGAAATGGAAGCTTAATATTTGGCTGGGAGATGCTGTCATATGAAATATCTGAAGTCAGTGATCTACTCTCCGTTAAACTTGATTTAGTTATAGTGCGTGTATTTTAATATCTTCTAGTATTTCTATTCTGGTTTTTTTGGTGTTTGGTTTTGGTTTTTTTTTTTTTTTTTGCCATGACTATTGTCAATATTATAAATAAAGCTATCTTTGAGTACAACCCAGCTTGTAATTTGGTTTGGGGAAAGGAACTGTGCATGTTAACTTGGCTAACAGCTGCGAGTATGGCTTTTGTAGTCATGAGTGTGAAATGCTCAAAACCCAAAGGACAGAGCAATTATTTAATTTGTTCTGAGGGTAAAATTTGGGTAGTACCATGGTTTTTATTTGAGAATAGCTTATTAAAGAATAGACCACTGCTGATTAAAGGACTTGATACATGGCAACATGCAGATCACTGTTAGCTGCCAGAGGAGATGCAAGTAGTCAGGATTTTGGTCTGCTTCTGTACTATCAGATTACTTTCTGCCTGTTTTTGATGTAGCTACTGGTTCCTTTTCAATAGCAATTGAGTAATGAATAAGGATGTGGTAGGATACCTGTGAGTGTTTGCACCTCTGTGATTTTAAGTGCCAGTCTGAGAAAAGAATGTGAGTGGAGTAACATATTTCCATTGATAAAGTAAGGAAATAAAAAATGATAGTGTGCACTGCCCAACCCTTCCTGAACACACCAAGTAGCAGGTGATCCTGCAAATAACAAAGCTAATTAAACTAAAAGGAAGCTCTTCTGTCCTAAATTTTGCCCTCTAACAAACATGTTATGGGAACATTGTCAGTGAAAAGTACCTCTTTGGGTTGCTTTCATCTCCATGAGTTGGTTGTACGTGTGGGAAGGAAATATGGCTGAGATCACCTCTGAAGTTTTCTGCTTAAAGGTGTAGATTTAGATTAAATGAAGCAAATTGGCTGGTGAACTCAAGAATCACAAGCTCACAGAGCTGGTATTTCTTCATTTCAAAGGCTAAAAGAAAATCAGAGAAGCTGTAGCAGAAGTCTTGAGATTTAATTGGATGAGTAACTGTATGAAAGACTTGGACCTGGACAGAGCCACTGTAATAGGAGCAGGCTAAGTCCAGCTGCTGGTACATTCTGGAAGGTTTGCTATTGAAGTTCTAGGTGTTTCTGTGCTGAGGAGTGCTAATATAAAGTCAAAATAACAAAGCATGGAAATATGGTAGTTAAATACATTCCAAGAGAATCTGTGAAGCTTCTTAGAAGTATTTTTCCTTCTGCTTGTTCTGCCATAAATTTGGCAGCTTTATGTTTCTTACCACAGAAGTGCCTGTTGGTGTAAAGAAAACCAAATTCCTTCTTTGCTGGTCACCAGCAACATCCCTCATAGCAAAAGGCTCAGACCTGGCGTAGGTTTCCACCCTGAGTCATGTATTTAGTAAACATTTAATTCAATTTGGGTATTCACCTAGGGAGGAGATTAAATGAGAGAGGTCAAGCAGCTGCTGAGTGTTGAGTAATTCTATACTTTGGACATGTTGAGATTTTAATAAACATCAAGGTAAATGGTTTGAAATTGGAGCTGGGATTTGAGACTCCAGAAAGAAAGGGTTCATCTTTCGGTTTTAATTATGAAACCAAAGAGACCTCTATCCTCGAGTCCTGCAAGCTGTAGGAAGGTATAATAAGCTGTGTTCAGCTTTGATTCTGTATGTGAGAATATCCTTCAGCTACAGATTAAAAAGACAAATATCTAAAAATATTTTAAAAATTGTTTAGGAGGCTACTGACCTACTTCTATAAAGAGCCTGCAGCGTAGTACATGTTCAGGATGTATAGACTGTCTGTGCTACCAAGTTTAAAAAAAGAGCAAACAAGACTTGGGTGCTGTGTCTATGACATCCTTAAGCCTCATTATGTGTGTGTATCGTTCTTAAATTCAGCCTTTTATTTATATTCGTATTAATACATACTGATTTGGATCGATATTTCCATGTTTATTATTGCATCATTCACTTTTCTTGAGTTGAGGAACACGGTTTGGCTGTCTGGTGTCAGCTCAGGATGCTGCTGCAAAGGTCATTGTCAATCTGCTGCCTCTCGGGTGGGACAATTTGTTTGCTGTGACAGGGAGGTGGAATCCCTGGACGTGTGTGGTGCAGAAGCTGTTTGTCTTCAGTTGCAGAACATCCTCAGAAGTGAGGGTGCAATCCATCACCCACTTAGCTTGTGAAACGAGACTTTGTTGCCCTCAGTTTTGGAGTTTTTAAAGAAATTCCCCCCTCCCACGCTGCCCTTACTCTGGGAAGGAGCTGAGTTCCCTGCAAACACCTACAGAGCCCTTCATTTTTGCTCCTGCACACCTGCCCCTTAAATGACTCCTTGTTGTGTTTGCTGATGGACGCGTCTGCCGCCGTCTGCCGAGGTGCTAAAGCCCCTCCTGTCCCACTGACCTGAGCGGGTGTCGTTCCCTCAAAAGTCCCTCAGATGTCTTCCTCGTGTGCCTTTGGTGTGCCTTGCTTTTCACTTGTGATATATTAGTCCTTTGCCACGTGAATACCATCTCCGTCTCTCTTTTTATCTTTAGCTGCTTGGAGTCCTGGTGTATAATTTGCAATTTTTAAGCTACAGTGACGATGGATAGCTTTGCACCTCAGATCCAAGAGATCAGAATGAAGCTGTAATAAAAGCTGATAGGAAAATAATTTATTTTCATTTCCTTCCACATGATGAGATTTATGTGAGCTTCCCGGGTGTAACAACATCTGCCCCGTGTGACCTTCAGCTGGAAGTGAGTCTCCTTTGGTTCACAGTTCAACCTTGAAGCTGTGTTTTATTCAGCTCCAGAATATTTAGGATAACTCATTCCACCAAAAAAAGTTTGCATTTGAAGTTCCCCCTGTAGATTTCTTCTGCTTGTAGATTCACTGTGTAGGTGATGTGCAAGTAAGAAAAATCATAGAAAAATCATAGAGATTTGTCCTTACTTTGAGTTACATACAAAATATAGGCAGAAAAGTTGTTAGCTTCGTTAAATCTTCATGTATTTTGGTTTGTTAATAAAACTGTTATGGCATCTCAAGACTGGCTCTTTCAAAGAATAAAACATCCAAAACACACTTACCCAAACTTCCAAAATCTGTTTATAGTGCTGACTTTGAAGTAATAACCTTAATTATCGTTCAAAGTATGCAGTAATCAGCAAGTGATTTGAACTTTATTTTGTTCTGCTGAATTGATCCTGTTAAAATACTGCTATCGGGGTGATTTGTGTGGGTAAGGCTTTATTGAGCAAACAGAGCTGTGAGCACTGTCCGACTGGTCAGACCAGAGGTGTTTGGTGTCAGGATGGGGCACACGAGCTCTGTTGACACCTGCCTGGGGCTCTGCTGGCACCCACAGACACGATACTGAAGGTGTTCCACACACACAAATTGGAGCTGCAAGTTTCATTGGTTTAGTTTGGTTTGGGTTTGATCTCCATCTGTGTATTTTTTTTCTGCACAAATATTTGCATCCTGGTTTTGAGACCAAGTATTATTTTTTAAATTTTTTTTCCACAAGGTCTTCTAGCAAGAAGTTTTATACTACTATGTGCTGTATCAAAAAACCCTTTTGTTTAGATGCACTGGTGATTTTATTTCATGTATTGTAATTCTCCACATGTGAGAAGCAGTAAAAAATAGTTCTTATTTTCTGCTCAATATTTCATGCAATCTCAAAGTATCCACTGTCCAACTTTCCCAAGCTGGAGGTCCAGAGCTGGCTCTGTCCTTGTTCAGAGAACATTGCATATTTCTTGAGCTTTCTTGTCGTTATCTTGGGTTTGGACTTGTGTCACACTGAGCTTCTCAACTTTGATAAAGGCATTTCCACTTTATCATAGTCCCCATGTACAAGGAGGCTTCTTGCTGCCCTGAGCAATTCACTTGTTTTTACAGCATTGAAAGAAATTTGAATCATCCACCAACCTTATTGTGTCATGTCCTCCCTTCATCCCATGGGCACGCTGAGCAGCACCACTGCCTCTGGAACCACCACCCCATGTCCCCATCAGTGGGAAGCTGCCCATTTATTCCCAGCTTCTGTGCCTTGCTTTTTAATATTATTAATGCACACAGAGACCCTTTCCTTTTATCCTATGACTGCTTAGTCTTTGTGTAAGTGTCTGTAAGTGTCTTTGGTGAAGGACTTTGCAAAAAGCTTTTCAGAAATTAAAATACACTGTTAACCATGAGGTCACCCTGAATAATAGACTTATTGGCTACTTCAAATACGTTGTTTTATTTTGTGGTAAGACTGAATTCAGTAGACACCATGCCAGCAGGTTTTCCCTGTATTAGATCAATGTATGTCTTAATCCTGATTCGTAAATACCAAGATTTCAGGGGTCTATTTCCTTTTCTCCTTTGATTTGCTTCTGAATATTGTCTTTGCCTGTGTCACCTTCTGTTTGTTTCCTGCTGAAGTCAGTCGAGCTCTGTAGTTGTCAGTGCAGAAATGTTGTGTTTGTTTTAAAGAGCTCAAAGCAGCTGGGCAGAGTAACATGTGAAGCTGATCCTGAGGTAGCACAAAAAAAATGCCAAACTATTTGTCACTCTGAGTCAGAGCTGCTCTTTGAATGACACTTATTGCAGGTGATCTTTCTCTGATTTTTATCAGTGTTGTAAAGCCTCTTCCCCTGCCTTTTCATTTCTGACATTTCCTCTGGCTCCCACCTGATTTAAGGGAAGGCTTCAGAGTGGGAACTAACTGAACTCCAGTGTAATTATTTCCACATTTCTCCCGTGGCCTTAAGTCTCAGGGGCATATCTGTTGCATCTTTATCACCTTTTTGCCCCTTTGCTACTACTCTATGGCAGTTTTCTTGCTTTTGAAATCTATGAAAACAAATGTAGTAGTACTTTTTATACCTTTAGCAAGTTGTTCCTCAGAATCTGCGTTGGATTGGATCTCATTAGTTTTTATTTATTATTGGAAAGCTGGTATTTCTCTTCTCTGAGATTCTTATATGTCTTTAATCAGTCCTTATGCTATTTGAAACACTTTTTTTTTTTTTTTGAATTTATGATATCTAAAACTGTATAGCATCTAAAATTACTTCCCATCACAAAATGTAACTGATCTATAGTAGGACAATTTCTACTGCCAGTTCACATATGAACATGCTTTTTTGATTTTGGTGTGGTTGCTTGTGATTTTGCTCTTCTTAAATTAGTGATTAACTGGCACTTGCCTCCAGTCTCCTCTGCTGCTATTCATTTTGACTCTACATTAAATTAGGATGCTGCAAAATTACTACCTGGAGTGTCCTTTGGTCGACCAAATTGTTTCAGTGGTTGGAAATTTCAGGACCTATCAATTTAGAATCAATGGGAGAGTGTATAATTATTTAGATAATTTCATGTCATTTCACTAAACAGATTTATCTTAATATCCCTGTGCAATCCAGCAGTGTACCTAAAATAATACTTTCATGGGCTCTATCAGTACAGCACATGCAGATTTGAGGATCACATGCACACCAGTGACTTGCCCGTGCTGCCTGGGAGTTGCAAAGCCTCTGGAAAATGCAGCTGCCAGCATCAGCTTTGTGTTATTCTGCTGCTGACCTTTATGCCAAGAGAAAATATCATAAAGCAAATTTGAATCAGGTGCCACTTCTTGGTTCAGTGCACCTTGCAGATACTTTGGGCTTAAAAATAACCTGCAGAAAGGAATTTTCAGCTGCCTTTACCTTTCTGATGTCAATTTTAATGAACTCTTTGCTAAAAGAATACTCAGGTTTTTTATGGCTCTTCTTTTCAAAATTACCTGTTGCTGCCTTGGCTTCTAGCTGCAGCTCTTCTCATTCCAGTGTGAGGTTATTACCTGCTGACCTTTGCTAAGGTCAGATTACTTTGAGCTTTGTATCTCCTATGCTGGAGGTTATGTTTGTGCAATGCACAGGTAAAATTTCATTGCTGTGTCAACATTTATTTTCAACTGGGCACAAAGTGGTTGCTTGCCTATCAAATAACTGAAGCCAGCAGCTGATTTTCATAAGCAGTGTAGTTACAATTGCCCTTTTTGCTTACTGAGCTCAGTGTGTTCTTCCATCTGATGTTCAAACCAAGCTTCCAGCAACATTTAAAAACAGAAGGTTGTGCCTCCTTGTATGTTCCTGTTTTCTAGCCCAGTAACTAAAAGCTCTGACAGGGGAGCTGTGGAGGAGCACCAGGCATTTCCCATGGGGCTCAGGAGGGCTTTGGCTGTGAGGGGATGTGATGCTGCTGTGTTGTTTTTACTGGAGCCACCTCCTGCACAGGCCACACGAGATGGTCTGAACACACATCTCTGTATTTTCCCTATAGAGGGGAAAGGTGTTTTCTGCTTCCTACAGGATTACAGATTTCTCTGCGTGGTCCCCTGCTGTGCAAACGGCAAATATCTGCTGTGATTGCTAAAACAGTTCTATCAAGATTATTAATTGCATAATTAGAACGTATAAATAAGACTTGTCACATGACTTTGATTCTCTTGCTGAAATTTTAACATATGATGATATGCTCTGGCAGCATGCTGTAGTAAAGGCAATAATTGAACCATCAGACCACAGTTTCCTACTAACATATATTCCCTATAATTATATTTTTCCATGGCTTAAGAGAAAATTCACAAGGGGACAGTCTGACTCTTTGCAGGGCTTGCTGCTTCATAAATCAGTGTCAGCATTTTGACTTAGGGGCTCGTCAGCCCACCGAGCTTGTTGTCTCTTAGCGGGTGTCCGTGGCACAGAAAGAGATGATGAACCAAAAATAATCCAACAAGTTATGCTCTTTCCAGAAACAACAAGGAATAAAGACATTCTGGGGATCTTGTGACTTTGAGGTTTCTTTGTGTTTCTGGTTCACTCACCAGCCTTGCACAGTAGAACACTGAGCTTTGTGTAGCATCCCCAGATTCCAGGTTTCCTAAATTATAAATGTCCTGGTTTCAAGTCCATGTGATCGAGAAGGTCTCGAATGGAGAGAGGAACTCAGTTCCTCTTGGCCTACGTGAGGTGTAGGGCTGCTACTGCTTCATTCTTCAGCAGGAAATCTGCCAGGAGAGGCAGAACCATGATGCCAAAGGAATTAATTAGGAGGGTGGCTTGTGTGGGGTGGGTGAGTAGGGGGTTCTCATTCAGCAGGGCAGAGAAAGGGGGGAGCAGAGTTTGCCCTCCACGGGAAGGGGTGAGCCCTCAGCAGCAGCATGCACAGCTCTGGGGCAGAGGAGTGGCTGTGGGGCTGCTCTGAAGCACCCAGGAGCCCTCACAGGGCTGGCACCAGTGAGCAGGCAAGGGACACTGGACAGCCAAAGCAGAAACCCCAAACCAGAGTAACAAATTTAAGAAGTCCAGAATAGTGAAGGGGAAAAAAGGAGGGGGAAAAGCACAAAAACAAACAACCAGAAGAAAAACCAACCAACCACCCAAAAAAAAAAAACCCAAAGAAACAAACCCAGGAAAAAAAAATAAACCAGCAAAGAATATATAACCTGTAAAAAAACCAAACCATTTTTAACATTCCAACACAAATATCTAATGGTAAGTATTGGATCTTATTCTTGTCAACAAGAATATTTCATTGTCTAGTCAGTAATTAAGAACACCTTTCACTGCAGTTCAGTGTGCAAGGCTCCTAGACTGCCAGTAGTAAATAATTAATGCTAAAGGAGTGTTATTTCTCTAAATGGTGAGTGTTTGTTTCCTCCTTCTTCCACTTATGGGAGTAGGTGAGCAGTTTTCATCTCACATCAGCTTTAAAGATTCATATTCTTTTGGATTAAAAATCACTTTAGAAGTTTTCAGTATGTAAAATTCCATTGAGCGAGATTGGGAAAAGAAAAGGCTGAGTAGAAATAGAAGCCATGAGAGGAATCCATATTACCAAAACCAGCCCTCACTTTATGAAAAATCAGAATATCTGTGTGACTTATAAATTTATCCTGTAAATTGCTGTTCATTTTCCGGATGATTCAGCATTTGATACTTAAATATTAAAAGGGTTTTTTATTTATTCTCCTTTGTCAAATGGACAGAAAAAAGATGGTGAATGAAGTCTCCTTTTCTGTGGCTTTGTATTTATTAAATATGTAGGTTGCAGCCCTTTGTTTTGGCTATTTGCACCTGTGCCTTCAGGGAAATATTTTTCTAAATATCCTCCAAGACTTTGTTGCCACAGCCAGGTGAGTCTGGCTGTTTTAATGGATGCACCTATAGAACACATACAGGCAATGGTAGTTCATGAGAAATGCACTTTTTTCCTTATGTGATTTTTAAGTCATCTCAAAGCATTTCTGCTGAGGGGAAAAAGGAGATTATTTTTAGATTTTTTTGATGCAGAAGTTCTGGCAAATAAATTAACCTTTCAGTCTTAAATGAAGATATGCACTGTGAAGTTTCTAGAAAGGAGTACATTGACTGCCTTAAATGACTTCAGAATGGGATTTCTGGAATGGCAGCGATGGCAAGCAACAGCTTTGCTCTTAGACCATTAAAGCATTTAAATGCCAGAATATTTCCTCGGAGTCAATGGGCAGGTGGTGATTTATGGAGCTTCTTTTGTGTGCAGTGCCTCACAGGCTGTAGAGCACCCTTGGGCCAGAGGCGTGTTCTGGCTGTCCTGCCCCAGCCCCAGGGTGTGGAAGGGTTTGGCTGTCCAGCCCCCTGCCCAGGGGGTGGGAGGGTTTGCCCCATCCCCAGGGTGTGGAAAGGTTTGCCCCATGCCCAGGGTGTGGAAGGGTTTGCCCCATGCCCAGGGTGTGGAAAGGTTTGGCTGGCCAGCCCCATGCCCATCCCGGGATGTGGAAAACCCCTCTGGCCGTGCCGAGGTGAGGCTGGGCTGGGGTGGCCGCCCTGTCCTTGTGCCCATGCTCAGCCCCTGCAGGCAGAGGAGTTGTGTGTAGCAGTGCCCCAAGACACTTCCATCAGCTGGTTTGCTCTTTTTCTTAAATTTTGAGAATCTAAGTATTAATCCCAGTGCTGTGCCCTTTTTTGTTTTCACCTCCTTTGACCTGTAGCACATCTGAGCCAAGGCTTCCATGTTGTGCCATTGCCCAGGTAGCAGCATGGGATAGACAACCCCCTGGTAGCCTCTTTATACACTTCTAGATGAGGCAGATTTAGTGCCTTTTCCCCCTTTTTTCGAGGTGTGAAGACTGAAAGTTTATAGATGATGGTTGGTCAGTTTTGGGGCATCCTATAAATGCTGTATAGTGGCCTCTGTTAATTCATCTTTTCAGTAACCAGATGCAAACACATTTGAAAGAAGAGAATCTCTCTTTCATTTCTTAGTAGTTTCTTCGACAACATTGATCATGATGAAGACTAAGTGTTCTTCAGATGTCCCAGTGAAAAATGGTCATTATTAAATTTGAAACCTCAGTCTCATCAGCAAAAAGAAAAGATTTCAATATGAGTGTAGAGAGAGAAAAATGATATTACATTTCCTCTTCCTTTCTTTGCCTGCTTCCCATAGGTCCTTTGCCTTATTCAAGAGATCAGTGACTCACTGAGCATATGGCAACAAATCTGTGGAGCTGGTAATGCCTGTTAAAGCAGAGGCAATTTCCAAAAGTTAGGTTCCCTGATTCATGAGGAAGGGTGTTGTTTTCTCCCTTTCTCCTGATGCTCACATCAAACTCTCTCTGTACAAAAAGGCTTTGTTTCATCTGGAACGTTTCGAGCCTGTCTTCTCTCAGCGCTGGAGCAACACATGTAACATGAATTGACTCTGGCAGCACACAACTGGCTTGGAGCTGAGTAATGTGCTCATGGTTCAGACAGTTGTTGCAGTGAAAATGTGTTATCCCTCACCCACAGCAGGCAAAGGTCAGGAATTGGCTTAAGCTGTTCTTCCACGTGCTCCTCTGTTGAATGCAGGGTTTTTTCCGTCCCATTCCTGAGCAGGTTGCTCAGTTTGGTGATGGGAAAGGCCAGCAGCCTCTCCTCCTCAGATAAGAGAGAAACAAGAATCTGTGTGTGATTTCCTTTTGAAGTCAGCCCTCCCAGACTGGGCTGGATAAACTCAGATGAGCAGTGACCGTGCTATAGATCCCTAACGATCACAGTCACAGCAGTGAGGGCACGTTGCTCAATAGCTTCATTACAGCATCCCAGCTGAAGCAGAGGTGTCTTCCAGCTGCCAAGTTGGTTTTTCGTGGCAGTATCTTTCTGGCAGTATCTGTTTAATTATCTGCTGTGCAGCCTGTTCTTGAGGCCTTCAGCTGGCAAACGCTGTTTATGTGAAATGTAGTTCATGCTTGCTTCTGGAGTATGGGTTTCAGAATAATAACAGCAAAACACTGGATGAGGTATTTGAATTTAAGTATTATCAGCAACAGGCAGTCTCTCTGAATTGATGTGCTCTGAGGTGTTTTTTTTCTTTCTTTTATTAATACTTATTGCAGCTTTTTAATAGTAAGCCATAAGTCTTGCTAAGCTGCAAGACATGGCTGGTACCCTGATAATCACAGTAATGAGCCATTTGAACTGCAGGATCCCATGGTAACCTCATAGGGTTGTGTGTGGTTCAAACAGTCTTGTAGTTCACTATAAAGTTGTAACTATGTTCAGGTACAAACAGAGAATGGGTCTGTGATACTGAGTAACAAAAGCAGAGTCAGAGTCCCTGTTGTGACCGGTCCCACAATCCAGGCAGATGTCACAGACCCACGCCTTGATTTCAGACAGAATCACCTTTAGCTCGCCAGGAATGCAGCAGAGACAACTCATCTCCCATTCTTGGCCCCAGAGGGAAGAAAGAAAGAGCAGGACCCAACCAGGTGCTCACAAGTGCTGAGGGACTGTATCCCTGAGGTCCCAAATCCATCCTGCTGCTGATGCCAGCTGTGGGACAGGTATCGGCTCCAGGAGCTTCAGCCACAACTCTCTGCACTACAGCAGAAAGGGATAACTACCGCTAAAAGCCATCCAGTGATATAAATTCTAATCTCACTGAAGTAACTTCCATAAAATCCTTGTCCCTGGAATGAAATAATTACCTATGAATAAAGCTTTCATTTGGAAGAGAAGAAGAAGCTTTAAAGCTCTAATGGATGTAAGAAGCTTGAAAACCTGAATGCTTACAAGTGCCAAGGTTGAAAAAAAATTTGGTGAATAAGGCGGTATAAAACCAATAATAGGCTTTTTTCTGGGAGTTCTAACTAATAATTTTTCAGTTCTGTGTTTGCTATTGTTGAACAATTAGCTGACTATTATTATCTTTTATAAATAATACACAAAACCAAGTCCCCATTTGTGGGACTTTGGAGATTCTTAGACCACAACTGTTTCCAAGTCAGGATTGGAAGAGTATCTAGGAGAAATGTTTTGCTAAGCATGAATGTGCAATTACCAGAACATTTAAATGTAATTTTAATGTATTATTGAAATTTATTTTGCACTTTATTTTTTCTGTGCATCATTTATAAGGCTTTATCTAAAATATTGATTACTTGGCTTGCTATGCTAATTTTGGTTTTATTTTTCATGTGTGGGATAAAGAGTAAAAGTGACTTAATCCTCAAAAGCTGCGAGGAATGTTGGATCTGGCACTGAGAAAATAGTTGGTTTGCAGTGGGAATGGTATGGAAACCAAATATTTCTAATGCTTCCTAACAGAAGAAAAATGAGCAGCTGATGCTGAGGACTTGCAACTTTCAAACTTTTATCACAAATAACTCATTAAAGTCCTTATGGATTTTGTCAGCCTTTTTTGCGATAACTTTAGGTTGGAGTAACACATCACCTGCATAGTTTACTTTTCCACAGGGAAGACTCAGAGTGGCAGAGAGTAAAATCCCAGGTAAAATTTGGCTGTACGTGGGCTCCCAGCCATGATGTGTGAGTGGGTTTAACAACACCAATGTGTCTGAGCATAAATCCACTTTGTGTTCTGGATTGACAGTGCTGCTCTGCATGAGCTGTCCTGAATTTCTGTCAAATGCACAGACATAAACCAGTGCAAAAGCCCTGCAAGCACCAGTGCAGCAGCACACACAGGTTCTGCCTGAGAAAACACAGATTGTTAAAGAACCTCAGTGGAGACGGCCTTTAAAGCTGGGATTGGGAGAATTTGCTATGCCTCCCATTAACTTGCTATAAACTGTTCCTATTCATTTACTGAGCTCCTTCAGGCAAGCATCACACATTGTGTGAATGAAGTTTTACATGAAATTGGACTGGTTTGCTCCCAAGTTTTAACACAGTTGTGATAGGATTTGGTTTGGCTTAAACATATGTTTGACATTTGTGGTAAATCTAATTGATGGTTACTGTTTTTATGGCAGATATCTCAGCCTATTTTAGACCAAAATGTAAAACTAGTTTGTAGACATCCTTTCTAATCTCACTTTTGTACTCCTACAGCTTTATATGGATTATGATTAGGGCACTTCCTGAAACTGGAATGCTTAAATGTTGTGTGGAAAGAGATCGATCTCTGCTGTTCTTGCATTATTGGACATGTTTCTGCACCAGTGACTGCATAACATATTAAATATTTTTCTCCTGTAGTTTTATATGATGTTTGTATTCCTACTAGAAAAGTAATGAAAATATCTTTTAAATGTCTGGAAGCAAATATTAATGTTACCCGAGCTAAGTGTTCCTGTGCTATAACTGCAATAATCTAAAAATACGAGCTAGGAAGCTTAATACCACTGGGAAAAACACGAATAGTTTTGGTTTTTTCCTCAGTTGTGTCAGTTACTAAGTAAAAAATTGTATTTTTCTATAGTCATGGCCTCAATGAAAGGTTATTATAGGCCATAATTAGAGCTCTTACTGGTGACAGCCTTAATACCAAGGCTATGCTCAAAGTAGCATGTTATAGGTATTGTGTGAAAGAAAGAAACAGATGAGAAAAAGGGAATTTTTCAGCGCAAAAAGGAGTCAGTCCTAATGATGTTTGTAATGTTTTGTTAAAGCCAGGAGTGGTTAGAGGCTGCTATGGCTTTTTGACTGAGGAATCTCCCAGGGCATGTGATGTGATGACTGCACTGGAAGCACCTTCCAGGGAGATGGCAGGGCTGGGGCTGGCAAGGTGTTGGCTATTTACTGGTTGCAAACTCGGCATATTCCTGGAATATGAAACTCCTCATATTTACTCCTGTTGTACCTGGCAAGAGGCCTTAGGGGTTCCCCAATTAGTGTTGCTCTACTCCAGCATCTTCATCGTTCCTTTGATGAATTTGACAGGCCATTGCCAGGCCCAAAGCCAGACCCAGCGATTTTCTCAGCAGCAAAACGTGAGAGTAGGAAAAGAGATCCAGGCAGCTTTTCAGCTTTCCTTGCTTTCTCTGTAGTCACTGTATGTTAATGTGCAAATTGGTGTGCACTGAGCACACGGCGCTGGTTAAGTCCCCGCTGAATGGAAATCAAACAAATGTTCTCTCTAACATTTCCTAAATCTTCACAAGTGGCACAAAGATTACACTTCTGCTTTGGAATGATGAAATGGTTTCAAGATGACCTGTGGAAAATACTGGATTATGATTTGGGCATTTAATAATTTCTGTAGAAAAAATACATAAGTGTTATTATTTTTTCATGTTCTTTGCCTAAAAGGCGGGTAAGGTTTCTGGCACTTCCTTTGATGCAATTCATACAACTCAGGGAATTAAATTGCAAAAGAAAGGAGGAATGAGCTCTAAATGGCACACATGGTTCTCATGTACCTCATGGCTGTTTGGCAGTTCTGCATTTTCCTGTGCTAAGCTTTTTGTACATAGTGACTTGTAAGATGAGTTGCTGATTGATTTGCACCTGAATCACTGGCTGCTGCGAGGGTGTCTACAGAGAAATGGTGTCACCTCTGTTACATGTATGGCTTGGAAAAAAATGACTTGCAGGGAAGGGAGAACACGCCAGGCTGGTTTATACAGGAGAGGAAATGCTTCCAAAACTCACAGTCCTCACTCACAGCAATAAAATATTTCTGTGTCGTCATTTTACTTTTCGATTTTGGGTAGTGAAACTCGAGTATTAGTAGTGTTATTTTGGAAATTGAATAATTTGGCAATTCTGGGTACCAAAACCTGCAGGAATATGTCATTCAAATCATATTGTCAGTCAAAATAGACCAGCTGGATTGGGTTGACTGAGGTCACCTTCTCTGTGTAAAAAGGAAGTTCGGTTTCTTGGGTTTTGGTTTTATTTTTGGTATGACAAACTATCTGTTGAGTCAGCTTGTAAGTAGCATTTTAAAATTTTTTGAGAACTTTTTTTCTGAAGTCAAATATAAAATTCAACAAATGCTTTTCAGCTAATTCTCATCAGTATCAGTTGGTCTAAGTATCTCAAGCATAGTCAAGCTAAATCTCCTTCTCTTGAACTACAAATCTGCTTTACTTGGCTGAACCTTTTGTCACCACAATTTTTGGTTTCTTCGTCCCAGATTCTTTCAGCTTAACCTCTGTATCTGTATTTCATGTTCTCCTTGGACAGGATTTTCATATTCAACTGAGGAACACAGATGGCATTACAAATAACATAAACCTGGCTAGTAAATCATGTTCTTTGTGAGTGTTACCATTTTCTGTGAGTGGCATTTGATGTGTTCCCTATGAAATATTGCCTTGCTAGCTGACTTGGTGAATCTCCTTTTACCATCACTTTGAGTTGATGTCCCTCCTCCCGTTTGCCTTTAAATGTGGTGGGAAGAGCATCAGAGGATTGCGGATGCAGCTCTGTTTGTACTTGAAGGTCTGAGCTGGGCTGAGGCTTCATACAGTTTGTGTAATGTGTATGAACTCAGACTTGCACTGCTGGGTCTGTACCAACAGCCAGAGTGTGGACACAGTGAGGTGCCACAGAACTCTGATCAAGTGAGAATTAATTTTTGAGTTTTTTCCTGAATATCCTCTCAGTATTTGGTTAGCCCTGCTGGGGTTTTATTAAGAGCTAAGGATGGAGAAGTGTGTGGTGTGTCTGTGTAATCAGAGATTTAAAGTTTGTCCTGGATTAGTTGGCTTGGGATAAAGACTACCTTTACTCTGTTTTTTGCTATTCACTGTAATGCAGCAAGATCACAGGAACATTGAAGTGATAGTTCTGTCCAGCTTTGATGAGGAACATAATACAGGGCAGTCTTTGTTAGTACTTTGCTAACTAAATGCCTCAGAGCAGATAGACAAGGCTTCAGACACTTTAACATAGATTTTTTTGATCCTCTTCAGAAGTTGCCCAGTCAAGTTTGTAAAGCAGCAGCAGCCACTCCATTTTAACTTAATGAATGTTATGTAAACCAGAGCAGGGCAGTGCTTTGTCAAACTCTGTCTGCCCGTGGTCATGGTAGGGCCTGGAGCCCCACGTGAGGGGCAGGCAGGAATGCAGTGCCAGCAGTCCCTGTGGGTGCTGATGGACCCCAGCCTTTTCTCAGTCCTAGGCTCCTGGACTTTACAGTTAATACGCATTCCAGAAGAATCATAATACAGCCTAGTTCTTCCAGCAGTCTGACCGGTATCTGCTTGAACTCCTGTTAACTTTTGCACCTGGAAGGTGTCACTGCTTCTCCACGTGTGCAGAACTGCTTCCACTGTTTATTTTGTCCTGCTGCCTTTGGTTCCTGTGCTGGCAGCTCATTCTCTGTGCAAGGAGCAGAGAATGTTTGTGCCTTACCAAGCTGTGTCACACATAAATACCTCTATTGTGTCCCCTCTCAGTTCCTCCTGCTCCATCCCCAGCAGTCCCTCCATACCTCATCATTCCAGTGTGGAGGCTGTTTCTCCTCTTCACAGAGGTATTCTGAGATGAAAACTTCCCTTCAGCAGGAGCCTGGATGCAATGGAAATTTTTTTATGGTTTTGTTCTGGTATCATCTCTGAATGGCACATGTATTCTTTGATTATCACATGGTCCTTTAGGCTTTCTGGAACAGTTCTTGCTTTTGATAAATGAGTGTTCCACTGCTTTCGAGGATTTCTGTGAATTCTTTTGCAAGTGTTGGTTTTGTGGGGTTTATTTACCCCCACCTAGTTGTGTTTTTGCACTTAACCTGTTGGATTATGTAGTCCTTCCTGTGTCATTTGGACCTTTTGACGTTTTCTGTGAAATGTTTTCTTTCCTTGGGGTGACCTTAACCAAAGCAATGGCTTTCTCTTGGTCCTTCTAAAGTTCTTTCTGATCTTTTCTTTAATCTTCAGTGCAGTGTCTTGGAATGGTTTCTATGCTGCCCATTATGGACTTTGTGTGGACTGCCTCTTTGAACTCCTTTTTGAGAACTTAAGGCGCTCTTTTTCTTACATTCCTGCAGTTTCTGCTTCTGAAGTTAAACAAAAAATCCACTGGGCCACACTCTCGCTGTTCCTGCAAGGCCATTGCATCTGAGCCTGCTGTGGTCAGTGCTGCAGAGCAGCTCTGATGTGACACTTCCCCAGGTGCCACACTCTGCTCAGGGGGCACCTGCTGCTCCTCTGCTGGAGGGTTCCCTGCCTGGCTGTGGCTGATCACACCCTTGGATGTGGCTCTGCCCTGCCACCTGATGTGATGTTATTTAGTTTCCATGCAAGGCTCCCATTACTGTTGTGTTTTTTCATCCTTTGCAACATTTCTGCTTTCTTCCTGTATCTACTTAGATGATTCTATTTCTGTGCTTGCTGTTGCTACGAATGGCACAGCAATGCCAGAAATCGTTTAAAAATACCCAGAAAAAACCCTGTCTGGCTTGAACCTCTGGTGCAGTCTCTGGTTACAAATCAAGGAGCTTTCAAAAGATTTAAATGTAAGTAAGAGATGGTGCCTGCTAGCTAAAGCCAGCTTGCAGGACACACTCGTACATTCTCCCTGACTCAGGAAATAGAATTATCTGATAACTCGTGTCTAAATACTGATTGCTGCTGTGCTTCCCCAGTCTCCCTCTGCTTTAGTTGCATGTCCATGTATGCCAAACTCTGACAAGAGCTGTCATTGCTCGTCAATCAGCGTTCCCCAGCACCAGCAGTGGCAGTGAGTGTTTCCTGTAACAGGACTCTGCAGCGGGGCCGGGGGAGCTCAGCCTCTCCCCCTTCCATCGTGTGCTGTGCCCTGGGCTGATGTGACAGCACCAAATGGGAGACATCAGAAATCTATGAAGAAGTTAATAAAAGTGTGATGCAGGAAAAATGAGGATGGGGAGGGAGATGAATGGAGGAGGAGCATTTCCCCAGCTGTGGTGCAGTGCTGTGGAGCACCTCCTGCCTGTGCTGGGCACCCTGGGTGTGTGCAGGATGTGGGCAGGTTGGCACATCATTTCGTAAAGCTCCTCTTCCCCCTGCCTGGCTGAGGAAATGCTGCCTGTGCCGTGCTGTGTGTGGATTTTGATTTGATTTCTGTGGAAGCCAAGCCTGCCCTGCCATCTCCTCTGGTGTGGGAGGCAGCGTGAGATCCTGGCCATCTCTAATGGATAAAAGCCTGAGAACACAGAATTAGCTGGAATAGAGAAAGGCTTCTCAGCTGAGCAGAGTAAGGACAGGGCTACACCAAAGGCTTAGTTTTCTTTAAAGAAAAATGTGATTTACTTTTTAAATGCTACAACTGCTGGAAAAAGGTTGAATTGATTCTGGCTTGCTAATACATGCAATGATGGCCAGCCCTGCTTACTCACAGGTATCTGCTGCTCTGCCCTGGATCCCTGCATAAAAGAGAGGAGTAGTAATTTCCTTGGCTTACTTTTCTCTGCTGTTTGCAATTCCTTCTGAAGCTGGAAATTTCAGGAGGGACAGACTAGGAAACCTGTGTTTCTGAACATGGATTTTCTTTTATGGACAGATGAAGGAACTGAAGAATGTAATTTGCAATTAAAACCAGAAAAAATTTATACTTCCACTTCCTGATGAGTTCAGCTTTGTATTTAAATTAAAAATCTTTCCTTAAAAAGCAGAAAAAAAAAATCAAAAATTGTATTTTCCTATAAAGCGTAATTACTTTTAACTGATTTTAGAGGGCAGCACAAGAGCCCTGTGACACCTGAGTGCCCTGTGACACTGAGTGCTCCCTGCCAGCACTCCTGTCTGTGGCCCCTGACACCAGAATGGGGGGAGAGGCAGCCACAGACTGCTTTGGCAATTAATAAAATCCACGTCATGAATTTCAAGTACAAGATGAAAGTTTTGTAAAGGGGGAATAAAACAACCCACAAGCAAGAAAAGAAGTTGAGATCTCATGCTGGAGATGTCTGTTCATCTCATTATTTTTATAATACGAAACTGGTTTATACTTGTGAATTTTCTTTGCATCAAATTTATTGCAAAAATTTTCCTTTACCCCACTCATATGCTAAGCTGTTCTCTAAGTATAAAATGCATTTCTTTGTAACATGTTTTTTCATGCATTTTGTTTGTTTGGTAACTTCATAATGCTTTTAATGTAGTTTGTTTGATCTGTTGAGGTAAAAGCAGGATGGAAAAATGCGAAAGAAGGGTTGGTATTTTAATCTTTGCTACTGAATGTAATTTTCTCTTACTGTGCTTTTATTAAGAAAAGCTTGAAAAAAATTACTAGTAACACAAATTTCCTGGAAGCTTCTCTACTTCTTTTAGGCTCTTTATTCTCACTGTTTAAAAAAAAATATATAGAAATTATGTGTAAACATCAGCAGCTTTTGTTCCACCCATCTTGAGCTTTGGTTTTTTATTTTTTTCACATACATCTGTCATAGTCCTTTCTTTTCCTTCAGTGTAAGAACTTTTTCTGGAAGTATATCAGTAATTTTGGAAAGAAGAGCTATTTCTAAGCTAGCAAATACCTCCTTGGTTTATTTTTAATGTCTTTTGGAAATGAGGAGGAAATTGTTCATCAGGGCATTCAGGAGCTGTTGCCTGCATGGAAAGGCATTAGAGAAGGAAAAATGAAGGAATAGTAGAACTGGGCACTTTTTTTTTCTTTGAGCTGCATATAGCGTTTCTGTGGAAATTATTTGTGTTTTCATTTTTATTTGTATGTCTCACTGGTTTAAGTGTGGAGAAATATTTAATTAGGGATTAATAAAAGACCCTTTTATATGACAAATGAACATGCCTTCGAGCTAATTTCCTCTGTTTAAAACTCCACATTTCTGAACTTTTAATTAAAAGTCTGAAAGAAGTAAAATAAGTGAATACATTTCTTTATGAAAAAGTATATATCTAAATCTGAAGCCATACACATCTCTGCATCCTTTCCATTCTGTTTCAGTAGGGTTAGTACAGTTCTTCAGTGAATTTGTTCTACATTTGGCTTTGCTCCAACTCCCTGGAGCTGCAGTAAGGGACTTCTTAACTGTTGAAGTGATTCTCTTGTTTTGTAAGGTTATTTCCATAAATCCAGCTCCCAGTTTAGCACTCAAACTGGAGTTTTGCTCCTCACTGGCCACGCTGATCTCAAATAGCCAAAATGGCTCAAAATGCCAGCTCTCCCCAGCCTCTGTTTGAACCAAGGAGGAGCAGTGCAGGACTCAAAGCAACACCTGTGAGGAGCCAGGCTTGGATTTCCAGTTTGCCAACCTTCACTTGAGATGACAAAAGCAACTGGCAAAGGCTGTGTCATTCACTGCTTTCTCCCACAGATCCCTCTCTTCGGCATTGAGCAGCGATGGGATTTGGAGTTCCAGTGAATCCTGTATCACTGAGAAGGAATTTCAAAGGAATTTTTTTATAGGTGAAAGAGCATTCCAGAGCATGTGAGCTGTGATTGTCCACGTGCACAAGCACCGTTCACAGCCTTGCTCTTCATAGGCCTCTGGAGGAATCTGAGTGAGCCTCACTAAGTTCATTAGTTAATTCGCTCCACGGAAACATTTATTTTCCCTGCCCCCTTTTCTCTTTCGTTTTGGTTGGTAGGGAAACCCTGGGATCTGACAGTGAACTTTTGGTCTCAATAAAGCAGTTATACCGAGTTTGGGTGGAATTTCTCTGAACTCCACTAAGAGGGAGAAAATGTGGAAAATGCTTCCTCCAAGCAAAATATGAACAAAATGTTGTGATTCATTAAACTCCTTCCTACTTGCCTGCAAGTGAGAACCTTACAGTTATTCAGCTGAATGGTGCATGGCCCTGAGGGGCCAGAGCCAACAGAAAAAGAGATGGCTTCAGTCCAAAGAGCAAAATGCATGTTTTCAGGGAAATCAGGAAATTTTGCTTCAGGCACATCCCTACTTGCACAGTGAGTTTGTTATGCTAGGATTTTATGTTGCTGTTTACTTTGGTTTTAAATAAGAAACGAAAGCTGCCTTTGGTGTCACAGAGTGTCTGGAGGGTGCTCCAGGGAGCAGACCATCTGTCCTCCTGGACACCCACTGAAAATGTTCCCTGTCTGCTAACATACATTCTGTGATTCTGCTGAGAAGGTGCACAGGATTGTCTTGAAGAAAAACAAAGAAAAAACCCCCAACCCAATAACCAAAACGAACCTTTTCCTTATCTGGGGAAAGGCTGCTTCTTGAGACTACCTTGTATTCGTTTTATTGAAGTTCTTGACTGTTTCAGAAATTAAGCTGACCACCTACAGATGAATGTGGTTAATTCCAAGACGCACGTGCAGAAAAACTCCTGCAGATATCACCACATAGGGATTTTGTGTAAAAAGTTAGAAAGCTACTGGCTGCTGAGAGGACATGGAAAAAGAAATCCTGATGCCACATGGATCAATTCTGTGTTGTGGGAAAAACATTGACTTAGCTCCAAATGGTGAGGAGAAAAAGCCATGAGTGCTCCAGGAGCAGCAGCACCAAAGGAAGGAGCTTCCCCAAAGCCCAGGGAGGGAGATGGGGAAATGTGAGCAGCACACGGCCCAGGAAAAGCTGATCTGCTGCAGTGGGCTCATGGGTGGCAGGTACCTGGCAGGAATTTTAGTCCCTGTGAGCCTGCTAGTGGGGTGAAGGGAAAACTTGGCCAACTTGTAGCTACTACAGACAGTGAACGGTGGGATTTCTGTGTTCTCTCTTCACCGGGAGACATCTGATAGATGCTGTTCCATTGTACAACTTCCTTAGGAGCAAAGACAAACATTCATCCTTGTTTTTTCATCGCTCCTTTGTCTGCAGATGCTGTCAATGGAAGCAGCTTTGTGCAGGGTCTGCAGTCAGGTCATTGGATCACTCTTAGTCCTGTGCAGATGGGAGTTCTTAGTTTATTTTAAGCTTTTGTTTTCCTAGATGAAAATGATTGTTCGGCAAGTTGAACTCAGAGTTTTAGAATGACTTTTCTTGAGCACATTACAGCACCCACATCCTATTGAATCACACTGTGTAGGCTCTTGGCAGCAGCGACTTCACATCTGTTTTACAATTTTTGAATCTCTCTTAATATAATAAAGATAATGTTTATGAGCCTTTAAAACTGTGGTGTGGGAAAGGGTCGGCTGACTGCTGAAAAGCTGGTGTGATGATGAAAATGAAATAACAAGAATAGACATGGTCTGTATTATAAAAACATGTCTGACATGAAAACAATGGCTTCTTCTAATCCTTTAAGGCTGTGACTATGGGTTGTCCTATAGATGCTGCCTTCAACTTCATTTAACTTTGGCTTGAAAAGGGAAAGACTGTATAAATACAATAAGTTGATCTTTGGTGGGATAACTTGTGGTGCCATGCTGCTATCAAAGGGAACGAGGACCCCAGAGCAATGCTGTAGGGCAGCTTCTCAGCACTGCAGCTGCTGTGAGCGTGTCTAGACTCTGCTGAGTTAGCTGTTCATCAGGTAGAGGAGATGGAGACACTCAGACACTCAGTGAGCAGTGAAATGGTAAATGTCAAATACTTTCAGTACGCGTTTTTGATGTAATCGCTGGTATTTGTGGATGAAGGGTTACGAATTAACGAAGGCCTGCTCTGCTGGTGTGCATGGAAGAAATGCTAACTGGGTAATGCAAACCAGATAGGTGTAATTAGCATGCAGCTAGACCTCGGTAAAACATATGTGAAGGAGTCATTTAGCTTAGTAAATGAAAACAGTTGTTGGTTCAATAACTATTTCAGCAATCCTCCTTCGTAACAACAAAATTTCCTTCCCTCCTGTGTTACATTGTCGAGAAAATATTGGGAAAATTTAATGGTATTGATTGTCCTCTATTGATGGGCCTGTTTACTGTATTTCACTAGTCAGCTGCTGCAGTCAGTCAGTAACACTCACTTTCCAGTGAACTGATTAAAGAACAAAGTTAGTTATTCCTGTACAAAAGGAGAAACTTTTGCTTAAAGTCCATGTTTGCCAAAATAAATTCTTTGTATTGATGAGACGTCTTTTCTAAAAATAGGGAAATTATATGTTCTTATTGGGAACAAACAGTCAATAAAAATTGTTGTAATGTCCTAATACTTCATTGCAGAATCCATGTAATTTTCTCAAGGATTTCTAAACAGCATTTAAGGTGAGCACTGGCTGTAGCACACTTGGCTATTGCTGTAAAGTTCAGAACTTTTTGCCTCAGTTGCTCTTAGTCACCAGGCTGCTAAAGCAACTGAAGGCTGGGTCTCAAAGTGGGTTCAGGGACAATTCTTTACCTTCCTATGTTCAAGAATCTCTGAAAACATCTTATTTGTGCAGAATAATCTCATGAAATGTTTTACTCTTCACCAGCTGAAGATTTCATTCTCATCTTGTGTAAGTAGATTGGCAGATGTGTTGGAAGGGTTTTCCCTGAGAGAAGTGGAGCTGTTTTTACAAACAGTTTTTATTCTTTTCTTGCATTTTTATATCTGTCTCACTGTCTGAAAAAAGGTGTGACATTCAATGCTTGGGTTTTAACAAAACTGAGTCAGGAAAGCTGTGGTTTGCCAAATGGTTTCTTTCAAGAATATGTTTTTTAAATTACATGTTTTTTCCTAGAGGAAAAATAAAACGTGGTTGCAAATATGAAAAAAAAAAGGGTCTTTGAGCCATGAGAGTCATTCTGACCTAGTGATTTCATGTTCTATGGCCTTGCTGCTGGTGCAGCATTTGGCTCAGTGTTCTCTGGGTTGGCTGTGTGCAGCCACTGCCAGTGGGTACCAAGGAATGGACATGGAATACAAAACCCCAGGGTTCTCTTAAAAAAAACAACTTGTGGAACCAGAGCTGAATGTGTTTTGTCTCAGGTGTTTTCCACAAACGTGGTCCACACTTGAATGATAACTTCTGACCCTTTTGAGAAGTTAAGATGCAGTACTATGATTATTGCAGTTTTATAATGATCATGGGGCTCTGTAATTATTATGGGCTACAAGGGGTCAAGGTTTGGGTATAAACATAATGCAATTGGAAAAGTTATTTGTTTATAGCAAAGTATCATGAGAAGGATCTTAGATGCATTTAAGGTAAACAAACAAAACTGAATCTCTGAGGTTAGCCTGCAGCTCAGAGTCATCATTTTTCTTGGGATTGCCCCAGCTGTTTGGTAAATTCAATGTTCTTTGATGTTATTGGCTGAATTGGAAAGTTGAGAAATGTGAAAGTAGAAGGATGTTGATGTTCTTGACATAATAGATGATATAACTCCAAGGCTGAGGCCAGCTAGGATAGCAAGTCTGCTCATGTACTTAGTATTGGTTGGATTTGCAGGCAGCTCCTTGGTTGTTTTACAGGTCAGCATCAAGTACCAGGTTCTGTTTTGTAGCTTCTTACTTACGTGAGCATAAACACCTCACTATCACCATTTCAAGAATTTTTGGAGCAAAAGTATCTGTTTAAATCTTTCTTTTGAATGTATACACCTGCCCCAGCCACACTGTGAGCATCTGACTCCAGTGTCTCCAGGTCCTAGCAGAGACTTAGCAATGGAGGGGTTTGAAATAGAGAATGAGCAGAACTAAATAATCACCAGCTTCTGATTCTGATGGAAAAGAAACCATCTGTCCTTTCCTTAAGCTTGATCCTTCCAGAGGGGCTCCAGTAGGGAGAGATCTGGAGCTTTGAAATGATAAATGTTCCTAATTAACAGGTGGCCCCCAACATTTGACATCCCTGCTGATCAGAGGGTGCATTGCCCATGTTGTGTCCCAGGCCACCAGGTGCTAGAGAAAGGAGGTAAAACCAACAGAAATGTGTCATTTTTTGCTTTCACTGGTGGCAATAACCTCACTAAATAAATATTGAGAGAAACCAGACACCGGTACTTTTCTGCATGAAGACCTAAAATTTCATTGCTTCAGTTCAGAATTAGTAAATAATTCTTGGTCAGTTAAGAAAAAGAATTCCTTCAAGGGGCAGTGATCCAAGTCTCTCTGAACATCCAGATTTCAGCCACTGATGAGAAATTTCCATTGTTCATGAACACTGCTCATTTTTAGGCTCAAGGCACAGAAGATCTCCTTCAGAACATGGCAAGTGGTGGTGGGAGAACCAAGTTGTTCCCTCGGGAGAGCTCAGGAGTGTCCCTTGGAAGGCCCATGGAGCAGGGCAGCACAGCTGGTGGGGGTAGTGCTGGGCTGGAAGCAGTGAACACAGGAAGTGGCTGCTTTCAGGGTTTTATATACAGATATATATTTATATATAGCTATACTCAGTGTGTCCTACAGAGCTGGGTGCAGGCAAGGGCTGCTCCAACTCCTCGTGCAAATGTCTCAGTAAGGAAGGAATGACAGTTCGATCATTTGGCTTTTCTTGGAAGAGCAATAAATGGATGGAGAGTCATAGGGTTATGCATGCCTGCATTAAAAAGGAAAATTTTTTCTTGAAACATGAAAGAAAGTGTGTTTCCTGAAAGTGTTCTGACCTATAAACTGCTTGATTTGTACTGCCTACTGATGCTCCCTGAAATTTCAGTGAGGCGAGAGTCACATTAAAAATTGGGATTGACTAATTGACATTATTTTCCTGTTGTATTATTAGTGTATGTTAGTTTTTCTATTGTAAGATGTGTTTCATTTATGGAATACATTGTCTGTCTTTAAATAATTTCTCTGTGGGTAAAATGTGCCATAATTAATATCACTATCAGAACACTTGTTTGATAAATCCAGTTAAACCAAACAATTACTACAGGACTATTTGTAAATTATAGTAGTGGCAGAAAAATCAATTAGATGCTTGTTGCAAAAATCATTACATTGATTGCATTTTATTTTTTCTTTCTTTTGCTTAATGCAGAATGGGAATGACAAGAAAATCAACTTACCACTCTAATAGTTTTCTGTAGGACTAGAAATTATACTTGTTACTGAATATATGATCTCATTCACAATTTCATTATTTCACATTTCAGTACACACAGCCAAATGCAATAGCTATGAGGATTGTGAGTTTATGGTCATGGATTTCTAGTATGTTGCTGCATTCAAATTATTTTAATTATTCATTCTGAAATTGTGACTGTTTCCAAGTTTTGGTAGCTATTGAGTGGGGGAAAAATAGAGCTGCTTGATAATTCATTTGAATAATATCAGATATTTTAGCATCTCAAAAGAGTTCGAAAGAAAACTGAAATGGAGCTTAATCATACTTATTATATAAAAATATATATGATATTTATGAAATAAAATTATAAATATATGTATAATATTATCATAATAACCACATACTCCTGAATTTTGTGGAATCATAGGGTGATTTCTTCCCTTTCCCTCTCCTTGGTACTAGTGGAGAATTGTGTGTGTTTCCGAATGACTGAGAGGGATCTGGCATTCATCAGGGAATTCTGCCGTTCCTGGTGGCACTGAAACCTCTTGGCTACATGATGGATATTTCTTTTTCACGTGCTCAGGGATGGCCAGAGGTAACAGATCTGGGGTTTCTACTCTCTATTAAATCATATGAAGAGGTTAAGTAGACCCAAATTAGTGCTAATTGAGCTCTTATTACTACACCAACTGTTCTCCATCCCAAATTGCTTCAGATCTGGCACCTGAAGACTCACACGAGCTGCTTTTCTTCTCCTCTGCAGAGGACAGGTAACAGTAAAGTTCTGTGAGTAACACAGCATAATAAATACTGTTTGATGGTAAGAGAAAAATCAGCTTCTGAGTTTCGCTGCAAAACCAGAATAATCTTCAGGATGCATTGGGGCTCTGCATGCTGCATCCTGCATCTTGATATCTGGATATGAGGTGGAGCTTGTTTTCCATGAAGGCAGTTGAGCTGTGGACCCCACAGTGCCCAGGCTGTGCAGCCTCCATCCTCAGAGGGTTTGAAGATCATACAGGATAAAGCAAAGAGCAACCACACCTGACCTTGGAGCTGGCCCTGTTTTAGACTAGGGACAATCCAGGCTTCCCTTCCAACCTGGAGTGCCCTGTGGCTGTAGGGCCCTGGGTGATGAGTGGGAGGAGACACAAACCCAGTTTTTGCTGGTTTTGAATGCAGTTGTGCGCAAGATACTGCTCTGAAAACCCAGACATTTTTTCTGGCATAAGTATTTTAGTGATCCAAAATAATTTTTCCCAGATACTTCTTTTAATTTAGTGTTATTTCTGTCCCTGTGAATACACTTAGTTGAAAGTCATGCAATTAAACTGAGTCATCTACATTAGTCACTCCATTTTTATCGTATGAAGAGATTTCCTTACATTTTCCTTTGCTGGCTTTGTTGTGACCCTCCTGAAATGACACATTTTCATTAGAAGAGAAACAGAAATGGCCAGCCAATCTGGGTTTGTAATGCACTGGGATTTCAATTAGTTTCTGAACTAATTAATTTCTGAACTCAGAAACTGATTTCTGAAGCAATCCTTCTCAGGCAGGATTACTGTCCTGCCTTCCCAGCGCGTTTGGCTTTCATTATGAAATACAACTTTTTAATCCAAACCTAGTAGGATGATAACTTTTTTTTGGAGTAAGCTTCCAATCCATCTTTCACTTTTTCCGTAAGTTGTCTCCATCTGTTTTGTGAGATGTTGTTTAAAGAATGAGTGCAGTGCCCGATGGTTATCTGCTCTGACTGACGAGTCAGGGGATGGAATGCACAGGCCCAGCATTAGCAGGAGCACTGCTCTGGAATTACAGCACTGGAATGGCATCTTTGACCCTGTGCGGGCTGTGAACCTCACACCACACTCCTCGTGTCCCTTAGAACACAGCAGCCACTTGGAATTCCAGCAGGTACCTAATTCAGTGATTAATTGTGCAGGGAAGCAAATAACTGCAGGCAAATAACTGAAGAATTTCTTTACTTGCTTGTACACTCATCATTTCCAGTGGGATTAAATGGAGAGATGTGAGAATTTGTGATATTCAGGCCACATTCCTGTGTTAACGAGTCACCTTGAATGCTTTTGCTGTAATTGCACTTTTACAATATTTTGTTATTCAGTGTATTGCAGTCTGGTACAATAAGCAGTAAAATAAAATTTTGCCCAAATAAAAGGGTAGAATAAGTGATTTAAAAATGAAGTTTCATTGGACTTGTGGCTTGGTTTGGTTGATGGGGGTTTGTTTTGTTTTCTTATGCTCATTTTTGCTCGGGGTGATGGTGACAGTTGTACAGAAAATACCATTTGAGATTTAGTGGTGTTCACACGGCTCCAAGAGCTGGGTGTTGTCCAGCAGCGAGGCTCAGTGATAGCGTTCACACTGCTGATATCACTATCACCTTTGAAAGCAGCCAGTCCCACGAGGGAGACCTTTCAGCTTGCTTAGACTAAAGCATTCCATGGTTTGGATGTTAGTATTTCTGGCCACCTCTGAACCGTGGTGCAATGCTCATTGGAGAGTGCAGTTTAATAGAGCATAAAAGTATCAGTGATCATGCACTGTTTATCCTGCATGAGTGAATGATCATTCAGTGTTTAATACAGAGTGTTGTGCATCTGAATTTTTACTTAAATAGCATTAGTGTTTGTTCTCCTGCCCTGAATCGGAGAATTCTTGCATTAAATGATCGGTTTCAGCAAATATTTATAATTCAATGAAAAATTAGTTTCATTTGCTTGCATTTAATGGAAACAATTATTTATTTCATAGGTTCTGCCATGGTCTGGGAGGTGCAGAGGGAGTCAGGCAAGCAAGAGGACTGCTGTCCTCATTTGCTTTTTCTTTTTATATAATTTTTGTAGATGAGTGTTAGTATTCCTCTTTAAACTGACAAAAAGAAGTATTTCAGACTTTTTTCCCTAGCTGGGCAGACTGCGTGGTGCTGTTGGATACATCTGGACAGGGACAGACCCTGCCCATAGCGTGCTTTCCCCAGAACTCTGTTGTGTAGCTTGCTTCAAATTTGTGTTAATGTCATCTTATTTACATTAACAGTGGATGCGTTCAATTCCTTTAGTGCTCCGGATGAATTTCCTTGGATAGAGCCATGAATTTCTTTGGCTAGAGCCTGTGTGGCCCATTCCCCTGAGCACAAGGTTTATCAGAGGCAATTAGAACCGTGCTAAGAGGATCGTGGTGCAGTAGCTCAGCTGATCACCCAGGAGCTCTGTGTGTGTGTGTGTGTGAGAGAGAGAGCCTCTTCTGTGCGTGCCCATAAATATTTCTGTGCAGATGTAAGTGTCTCCTGTGTGTCACGTTGGGAGCAAGGTACAGATGTCTGCTAGATCAGTTTACTCTGCAGCCCCACTGACTCTTTCACCAGATGACTCGGAGGCTGCTTTCAAAGCCGTGGTGAGCACACAGACCAGGGGGAAGCCACTTGCTGAGTGCCTTACATCAATAGAAACAAATGTATTTTTGGTTACTTACAAATGTGTGATTGCTTGAAGAATGAATTTCCAAGGAAAGGGAAGTTGGACTATAAGGATAATGGGTTATGCAGGCTTCTGGCTGGAGATCTTCAGGGTTTGTTTTATGTGTGTCTTGTTTGCATTCAAGTGCAATGAGTACAGAGCTTCCTCTTGCTGCACTGTGGTGTTAAGAGTTCATTGAAAATGAATCTGAGGAACACTTTGTCATTGCGATAACATCAAATCTGTTCAAGATCTCTCAAAATATTAAAATGAAGTTCTGGATTAAAACAGAACCAAAGCTATACAGAAAATAGAGCAGGTTTCTTTCCTTGAAATCTCTTTTATCCTGAACTTGTTCCACAGTGATTGCTTTAGAAATAAATGTCAATAATAAATATTTGCATGTTGTACATGGTGAAAATACAACGAACTGAAATGGTAGGGTGCAAGTCGAGCAAGTAACCATCTTAGAATTATTCAATTTGAGGAGAAAACAGTCTACGCAAGGATGCTTTTGTGGCTAGGACTGGTTGTTTTAACCATCGGTGATGTGAAGAGTTGCCAAATGTGTTGTTTGTGATTCCCATGCCTTCCCCACACAGAGTCTAAAGAGAAACAGAAAACCCCCAAAGTAAATAAGAGCCGGGTTTGCACAGAAACACTTGTGCAGCTCAGCACTGTGCATCATCAGCCAGGCCAGACGGAGCCAAGAATGGCATTTTGCAGCAGATGCTGTGAAAAATCAATTGTTTTAAGTGGAGATAGCTATTTAAACATCTTATTATAGAACAGGGTAATTGCAATAGATCACCAGATAAAATAATAAAAAAAAAATTCTCTGTTAATGGTGTTGCCCTCAATCTAATAACGAACTGACAGCACACTCTGTTGGTGAGACCAAGCTCTCTGCAATTTTTCCATGCATAAAGATGGTACATCACAGCTCTTCTCCAGGAAAACAATCGAAGTGCTGAGCCTAAGTACCTGATAGGAATATTTTTAAAATTTACTTTTAGAGGAAGAAAACACAAGCAGGCTAACAGAGTGAATCAGGCAGTAGGGGTATTGCACGTTGTACCTGTGATATTTGTGAAATATTTGTCCTAGGTGACAGAAGCATCTTAGAGCCCATATAGAAACATTTCTAGCTGAAGCACTCAGAAATAAGTTCTTACTATTTTGGTTTTGTCACAATGTGGCTCTTTCATCCAATTAAAATTATACAATTAAATTTCATGCAATTAAAGGGAATGAAAGGGAGGATGAGGGAAAGAGTGCCTTTTTTCTACTGGAATTTTTTAGGAATCCCTGTCTTTGCAAATAATTTCATGGAGTCTAAAGTCAGACTAAACAGCGTATTAGAAATGTATCGCTGTATGGAAGATTGCTTCTGCCTTGGTAAACAGAGCGGGGATAGAGTTGCTCTTTGTTTGATGTGCCTTCTAACCTCACACAGCACGTTTAATTCTTCCCAGAACGAACCAGGGCGAGCACAACCCTTTTGAAGGTTTCCCTCAGTGCCTGTATCCAAATTACAGAGCGGTCACCAGGCACACACACACAAATACACAGGCAGAGACAGCCAGGCCTGCTGCTGCTGCTGCTGCTGCTGCTGCTGCTGCTGCTGCTCTCTGAACCCAGGGAAACACTCATCCTGCTCCTCCCTTCTGCCCAGCACTTCGCAGCACAGCCTGGTTTTATTAGTGGGTGACTGCAGCTGTCAGTCCTTTCCCTCCTACTCCTGCCCCTTCTTGTTTTTCTGTGAGGTTCAGGCACCACCAGAGCCCCCAGAGGCTGGATTTTGGGGAGCTCTGGGCTGGGGCTGTAAAGGGAATGGAAAGGAACAGAAGGAAAGGGGTTTTAATACTGTTCTGGAAGAGAATCCTGGGCAGCAGTTTGGTGGAGAGTTAAAAGATCAGACAATAAATTTACTTAACAGAGACTAATCTACTGGGACTGAACTTCATATCCTGTTTTGGGATAATATATTTCCTTCTGTGCTCTGGAATGAATCTGTCATCTCAAGTCTAATAATGAGAGGCAGAGGATTTTTAATCTCTGACCCCCTTCCATATAATTTAATAAAGGCTGGTTTCTTTATTTTATTTGGAAGCTAACTTATTAAACTTCTTAACTGCTCCTCTGAAAAACACAATTCAGGATTTTGCGTCTTCAGGTTTTTAAAAATGAAAATGGGGTTTTCTTTAATGCAGGACAACAATGTACTTGCGAAATATTTGTTATGGGCCTCGATTCAGAGCATGGTTGTTTATCCCTCAGCATCTCTGCTGAAATGCAGGGATGGGAAGCAGAGTCAGGCACACTGTTTGCACATTCTTGGCTCTGCATCCTCACCGGATTCCATCTGACTGGGGCAGACAGGGATGGGAGACCCAAAGCTGGCGTGTGACTGTGTAGCAGTGAATGATCGCTGTATGGGAAGCTGAGCTTCAAATGTGGTAACCACATGCATAATTAGCTCCAAAATCACAATCCTCCCCCCTCCAACAGGCTGCTCTCCATGAGGCAGCGGCCACCACTGCTGTGGAGGTGCCACACTGCTGACCTGACACCGTGGCTTTGCCAAGCCCCTCAGTCCTCTGCAATTTGTTAGGAAAAGCTCTCCCTGTCCTTGGGCAGCCCCCAGACATGCTGAGATTATAAATCACTCCGTGGGCCTGTTGAAAGCTGTTGCTCCCAAGGAATGTGGTGGCAGGTCACGCCGAGATCTCTCTCCTTGCTCTGCCTGATTAAGGAAGAGTCAGTAAAAGATAGGAAAGAACAAGGCTGCCTTCCCACTGCAAATTTAGAAAGAGAGTACAAAAGGAAAAAAAAATAAATGTTTGTGTGAGCTTTAAGTCATTTAAGTTATGGGCAGGTGATCCCTCAGGGCCCCTGTGCCAAGGATGTCTCTGGCACCAGTCAGGCCCCTCCAGTCCCTGCTCACCTCAGCCGTGTATCTGGGAGATTCAAGGCACTGCTGAGATCCTGATTCCTATATCAGCCTGTTTGCCATGGACTTTCTATAAAAAGCCTTTTCATGTAACTTACTTCAGCTTCAGAGTTTTTACTTTTTTTTTTTCCTGTTACAAAAGGACCAAACGTGACAGGGAAGAATTTCAGATTTGCCACAGAGAATTCTAGAGGCTGAATTAGGAGGAGTAGTGCAGGCCTTGCAAGTAGCCATGCAAACAAATCCCTGGATTTCTATCTAAAACAAAAGTGTAGTCTTGACAGTGATTAAGAACTTATTTTCACGCTTCCTGGAAATTCCAGTCTAAGCAGGCAACTCTTGAAACTTGGTGCTGAAGTTGTTGCTTTCCTTTTAATCTTCCAGGTTGCCGTGTCCTGTGTGCAGTTCATGTTCTGAACACTTTTGCTTTGCAAACCCTGCTGAGGTGTGGGGGCTTGAGCACCTTGCAGTGTGATTGCACATTTGATGCCCTGTGTTACCTTGCCCTTGCCTGAAAGGGGCTTTAGAAAACCTGGACACGGCTGATACAGCGTGTTCTTCTGAGAGTCTGAATTCCTGGTATCAACACAGAGGACAGTCCTTTGGTTTTGAGCGCCAGAACTCAGGATTCAGCACGCTCAGATGCTGGAATCCAGGAATTTGGTGAAGAGAGTGGTGGGTTTGCACCAACTGAAGTGGAACTGTGCTGCTTGATACTTCCCACTCAGTCCTAGGGTTGGGGACATGTAGACAAGTGTGGCTCTTCTGAGACTTTCTAGGTGACTTTTTATGTGGCTGGTGTCAGATTAGTGAATTAAAAAAATCTTGAATTTAAAAATAGAATCAATTTAGGGATGGCAGTCCTCTAGGGATTGTGATTAAAATGGGAATATTTTGTTATAATCTTTGGTTTCCATAGTAACAGCAAGTTATAGACTCATCAGATTCCTGGTCTCCCTTGTATCCCACTGTTACCTTGTTGTTGAACAGCTTTCCTCTTCAGAGCAAAACCCAATAACTCTTATTTTCCACCAGCTGTAACAGGTCCAGTAATTAGAACAGTAAATTATGTCCAGTAAATAGGGTATGTACTTAGCTGTGCTAATGTGGTTTTATAGCAGAAGAAAAATGGTGGCAGTGGCAGCTTTAGGACTGATACGAATATTTTGTATAATTTAAACAGCAGTTATAGAAAAAAAAAATAATAGTTTTGCTTCATCTTGATAAATTACATATTATGGATGCCTCTATAGTACTTTGTCTTCAGAGACACTTATTAAAATGTTTTATATACCAAGGGCATTTGCTCTTTCATTTTGATTATAAGTGGAAGAAAAAGCAGATAGATGAGAATTGGTTATTCATGAGTAGTAATGGGAACCAAAGTGCAGGTTGAAAGACAAATGGTGTTTTTTCCTTGGGAAAGGTGATTTTCTGTAGCGTAGAGACAAGAACCCAGGACTAGAACATCTGGAATGTTTGGCTTATCCCCATTAATCTTGAAAGTCTATCTTGTGACTTCTGTGGATTTATATTTTCCCTCCTTTTTAGCACTCTGAGTCATTAGATTGTGCACTTCATTATACACATTAGTACATCACACTCCATAAATCCAAAGAGTAACTCCTATTCTCATGAATGTGGCTGTTATTTCTGGGTTTGCTGTCTGTTTGCATTCATATCTTATTTTTTTCCCCACTTTTTTGAAGGTTCCAAACTTAGCTGTTTGCTTAGTAACAAAGACCTAAATCCACATCAGTGACCTCAAGGGGATCTGATGCTTCATTCAAAGCAGGCGGAATTTCAAGTCACGTTTATGAAGAATTCTCTGAACTGTTGCTGGATGAAAAGCTTACTTTTCACACACACTCTCTCTTTCTTAAAAAAAAAAATTAAAAAATAAAAATAAAAAAGAAAAAAAAAAAAAGAAAGGGAAAACAAAAATCCGCAGGGGGATGGGAAGCACAGCACCCTGTTTCACCTCTGTGGGGTGTCTCTCCAGGTCAGGTCCAAGAGGCTTTAAACTGGGCTCCTGGGGCAGGTGCTCGTATGGTTTGTGCTTGTTCTACGAGTAAATAAATTACTTCAGTCTCCAGGACTGTCTCCAGGGCCTTTCAACAACACTATAAATTCTTATTATCCAGACAAAATCAAAACTTATTTCTAGTAGAAAAAGCAGGTCTTTTGTTTCCTTTTTTTTTCTCTCAGATTCTTTTAAGACAAAAGAAGCCAGGCAAAATTGCCTAAAATATTAAGACCTTCAAACAGAATTTGTTCAGCTCCCTGGCTTGGCCTTCTGTAATTAACTGGGGTGGGGTTTAATTAATTAACACACGGGGTTTTTTTAAGAGGGAAAAAATCGTGAGTGACTCAGCATTCCTGGTGTACTCTACAAATACTATGGAGGGCTGAAAAAATGTAATTTTCAGTGTATTTTGATTAGCTAGAGTGTCATTTTAGCATCAAGTTTACTTGAGTGATTCTGTAGCAGGAGAGGAGAGCCAAGTGGTTTCTGCTCTCTGGTTTTCCCCTGACTGGGGAGGAGGAGAAGCCAGGGAAGGCTGATGGCTGCCTGGTGCTAGATGTCACTCTCTGTCATCTGTGACATCTGTCAGATGTCACTGGTGCCAGTTTTTCTCTGTAAGACACACTTTTGGGCTGTGCTATTCTGAATTGTTAAGTTAGTGAAACTGTTTAAATAGCAATAAATCATTCTTCAGCTGGCAGCCAGAAATAGGAGTTCAGGGGTTAAACTGCAAGTGCTGGAATGGTAAAATATTTTGCATATCTTTATGAGCATTTTCTTCCAAAGTTTGGATTTTCTGTATTCTGGGTGTCTTACAAATGAAGAGGTTTTAACATTTTGATCTCTAAGTCTAAAGGTGGAAATAAATATAAAATCTGAGCAAGAGTTGGGCTTCTTTGGAGGTTCTTTCAGCTTTATCAGGGTGTAAGTTATGGGACAGGATCTGAAACCATGTCAAATGTGTGCTTGGTGTGCTTTGTGTCACCTCCCATGTGTCTGTGACAGTATTCGAGGGCCCCTCGCATCCTCAGCACTGTAAACGGGATTGAAAGCTGAGTTTGATATGATGCCTTAGATTTTAACTTGTATATTTTTCAGATTCTGCATTCCCAGTGTGTAACTCTGCAGTGTCCTGCAGCCTGGGAGCTGCTGCTCTCTCATGCTGAGACAGACAGAACAAAGCCTCTCCAGGCTGCTCTCCAAGGACACCCAGCCCGGCCTAGGCCCAAAATGTGTAACCCAGCATCTTGAGAAGGGGGGCAAGCTGAGGGGAAATTCCATCATTAGCTAAAGTTTAATTGGTGAAATTATGCTGATATGCAAATGGACCAAAGCTATAAAAGTGTGAAGAACTCGTGACTCGGGGTCCATCTTGGGTGCAGCCTTTGGCCTGCCCAGGGTGTGCCTCTGAAGGCCTTTCAAATAAATATCCACCTTTATTCCCTTCCTCCTGTCCAGTCTCTGTTTCTAGGTTGGCCTCTTTAGGCATCAGGTATGCTGAGTTTTTAAAATTATAGATATTCTGAGTGATTTAAATTATAGAATAACGGTTTGTGGATCTGTTCAATAACTCAAAGAGACAATTACCTCTGTTAACAATGGTGGCTGCATGCAACAGTCCTTTCAGTGCTGGTGTTACCTGCCTTGAGCTCCCTGCAAGCTGAAGGGAGCTCTGGGCACCTGGGCTGGAAGAAGGAACTGTGAGTTTTGAATATAGAGAGAGACTGACCTGGTTGTTGCTAATATTCTTGGCCATCCAGACAATCTTAGTTTTCTTCATTGAATCTTTCTTTGATTTACATTATTTTTGTTAAAAATGTGTTCTACATTTATAGTAATAATGGGAAACGCTGCAGAGTGTAAATACCAGCTTGGGGAGGGAAGGAAGAAGATGAAGCTATAGCAACAGTGCAAGGCAGGCAGACAATAAACACTCTCTTGGTGCAAAAAAAAAAAAGTGATTTATGGAAAGGAGATAAGTAAACACAAATGGCATATAACTTAGTGTACTTGCTGTAGATATTACATTATTTCTGCAGTGAATATATAGTCAGCAGTGAACTTGTGCTCTCTGAGAACTTCCCGAGAAATATTTCAGCTGTAACTCTTTATTTCAGTCACTACTATGAAAAAGATGCTTTTATTTGCTTTAATGTAGGAACAACATCCATTTGTTCCATACCTTCACAGCTACAGGAGTGAATAAACTTCCCTGAAATAACACAGCTGAAAACCTTGATATTAAGTTTCCCATTGTGGTTCACCTTCAAGTGTATAAAATATAAATTACAACCAAAGTAGTTATTTTCAGCAAGTTTGGAGGATGTGATATCTGTGCATTATAGGGAAAGGTGTAATGTGTCCATCTCTGTCGCTCTGACTTCTCCACGCAGCTTTATACAGTCACACTTGATCTATCAGAAACTATAGTTGCTGGAAAAGTTATGAAAACATTGGCTAATATTTTACAGAGTTGAGTTTATTTTTCCAAGGATTTTACCTTTCATTTATCCCAGAGCCTTTCTTCAACAAACTGGGTGGCGAAAATATTGTGTTACATTTGAATGATGGCACATTGGGCCCAGCTTTTCCGAAAATGTGTGATGGATGGATTGGAAGTGTGTGGCCACTGACTCATAAAATGAGTCCGGACGTGTGGAGCCCGACCTGTGCCTGGTTCCTTGTCCAGGTGCTGATGTCCCAGTGGGTGCTGAGGCTGAGCTCCTGGCCCTGCTGGAGGGAAGGGGCTGGCATTCAGCTTGCAGGAAACAAAGGAAGCAGTGCTGGAAGTTGTGTTGTGATGGTTTGATGGAGCCGTTTCTGCGGCTGCATCTGGATCAGACATTCCTGATGAGCTTTGTTTGGTGGGTTGAACTGTGTCTCGTGGGTGGAGGGTGGAATAAGTGAGGGGAGCACAGGGTGTTGGTTTTAGTTTTATCTACCAGATATATGAATCTCATATGCTTATTTGCAAGGGGTTTTTCTCCTTGGCACAGCAAGGCAATTCGTTATCTCTGAAATTCCATGCACCATCAATATTTTTGGGCAGTGTAGGTAGTTAAACACTGTGTTTTGTTCAGAGTGAGATTTCTAATAAAAAATTGTATATTTGCTATGAATCACAGATAGTTATACAATAATCTTGCATATTTGAAACTGCTAGTAACAGAAGCAAACCCAAAATGTATTAGAATCTTACTTTTAACTCCCACCAATAGTCAAGACTGTTTGACAAGCTGGGAGTTTTTTTAACTGCTGTGACAAAAGATACATGTGGAATACCTTTCTTAACCACAACCAAGATGTTGTAGAATCCTTAATCTGAGAGTTAGAAAAAGAGGTGTTCACTTTGCACACATATTCTTAGACTAAAATTTGTGTGAAGAACAGATGTTAATTCGAATTACGCACTGCCTGAAGACAAGTACTAAAGAATTATAAATATGATTATTTGTTGTGATAGCCTAATTTTACAGGAGAGGTTTTAATTTTTGACCATGGAGTCATTCACAGCCTCCAACCAGAATGAGATATGGATTCAATTTTTAGTATTTGAAGCACTTGAGGAAATAATTTCAACATTTAACTGTGTCAGTGTCAAAACTATTATTTGTGGAATGTAATTGGCTTTTTATTCCATTTGATAAACCAGACATATAAAATAAAATATATTGAAAAATGTGTTTATTGTCAGGGAAAATAGGAACCTTTGCATTGGAACCACTTGATCTTGAGAATGAGAGGCCAGTCATGGCAGATCATGAGCTCTGAAGAAGTTGGCAATTTAATACCATGAACGTTGGTTTGCAGTTTGATTTCTTAACCTCAGGAGATAGAATACTCATTCGAATACTTAGGCAGAGTAAGACCTTAAAAATACATTGGTTTATGGCTTTTGGGTTTTGTTCTGTTTAATCCACACCCTGGGTGCCTGCAGTGGTTGTGAGTAAGGAGTCCAGATTTCAGGCACAGATGGGAGCTGTGAGCCCTGCATTGACACCTGCCCTCAGCAGCCTGCAGAGCTGGCATTTCATGAGTTTCCTCCCAGTTCATCCCGGGAAGGAGCCCCAGCATTTTGCTGGCAGGAAAGAGGGGGCAGTGCCACAGCAACTCAGGACTGTTCTTCCTCCAAGCAGCTGCAGGAGGCCGGTGCTGCTCTGCCCCAGGAGGTGGAACTGGGCTGCTTTAATCTGCTTGTGCTCAGCAGCTTCTGAAGGTGAGGGGGAGTGGTGGGACCACTGGCACTGTAATCTGTGTGTGCTCAGAGCATCTGAAGGTGAGGAGCAGTGGTGGGACCACTGGCACTGCAATCTGTGTGTGCTCAGAGCATCTGAAGGTGAGGAGCAGTGGTGGGACCACTGGCACTGTAATCTGTGTGTGCTCAGAGCATCTGAAGGTGAGGAGCAGTGGTGGGACCACTGGCACTGAGCCCCCTGTCCCCATGGCTCTCGCTCTCTCACCATGGATGCAGCACAGCGTGTCTGTGGGCACACCCATGAGGGCTCTTAAAACTGGTTTTAGAGGATGCCAGTTCCTGTACTGGACTCTCAAACAGCTGGAAAGGCAGTCGGTGGGGAGGGCCCAGCTGTGGCTCCTGGTGGGCTGAGGCAGTGATCAGCAGAGGGCACCAGAACAGCACAGCTGCACCTGCACGGGATGGGCGCAGGTTGGCCGGGATGCAGCGAGGGATGCAGCGGGGCTTTCATCTTCAGCACAGACCTCCTGTGTGCCTGCTTTCCTGTCAGGGTTTGGGGTCATAAACAGCATTCCCATCTTAGACTATGCTGTTAAAAAGAAAATTTCATGTGAGTGAGCTGCTCCAGTGTTACCTTTCCAAAGGCTGTGGGATGCCAAGTTACATAGTCACAGCTTCTGGAAGCGCAGATGATCTGTTCTGTCATTTCAGAGAGATTAAGGTTATTCAGTCATGACTAAACATTTAAAAACCAAGGAAAAAAACCCATTTTGTTTAATTTTTTTCTTTTTTTTAAACAAAGGTCCAAACAGCCCAACATGAGATGACCTGTTCTGTCATTTCAGACAGATTAAGGTTATTCAGTCACGACTAAACATTTAAAAACCAAAAAAAACCACCCTTTTTGTTTAATTTTTTTCTTTTTTTTAAACAAAGGTCCAAACAGCCTAACATGAGATGACTTTGGAGAGGTAGGATGGTGTTAATTTCACATTGCCAGAGTCCCTGTGCGAGGAAGGGTATCAGAAAATGAATGAACTAAGCTTCTCTAAAAGCCCCACCAGCTTCTGGATTGTTTTTCTTTAAGAGTTGCAAAGAAATTTAAGTTTATCGAGATTAACATCTGGAAGAACAAGAAAAAAAAATTGATGAAAACAAGTGTTTAGATTGGGAAAAGAAATATTTATTTAGTGAAAAGCTCACAGGTGGCACTGAAGGTGCCAGCCCTGCAGTGCCCCAGTCCTTCCTTCCCCCTCACAATACAGGGAAATGTCCTCAGCTCCTGCTCATGATTCCTAAAGGCCACACCAGTGTTTAACTAACATAAAGCTCTGTTTTAGTGGGACAAAATGCTGGAGCTTTTTAAAACAAAAAAGGAAAGGCAGAGTAGGTGAAGCTGCAGACATCAACTGTGTTTTTCAAGCTATACAAGTTCGCTTTAGTGTTTTCACCAGAGTGCATCTCCCCACATAATTTCTCCATCTTTTTATAGCTGTGCTAATGATGTTCTCATTTCTTCTGTAATCTGTTGCAGTCCTACACATTAGATTCAGTGATGACTTTGCAGAAAACACAGATTATGGTGTTGGCAGGAATTCCCTTCCCTGGAGGTACGAGACATTTGAGTTAGGTGAGGAGGGCAGAGTTTGCAGTTTTTCCTGGCAGTGGTTCAGTGCAGTTCTATATTTATTGTGACTCAAAAAAAGCCATTTATTTAGTCTTTGTATGAAATGTCTCTTGCCTTTCTTTTGGAATTAGTGAAAGTTGAGAGCATTTTAAATCCTCAGAGATTTTACATTTTTTACTAGTGTATGTCAATGTGGCAGAAAATTTTGATTAATACCTATGGCAGGGGGAATACAGGGCCTGAGAGAGCTGCAGTTTATTCGGGGGAGCAGGATTAGGGTATCGGTTGCTAATCTGGCTACTGCTACAGGACTAGAGCAATCTTATATTTAATTTACTTTTTCTGAGAATGATATGAAAAGGAAGAAATCATTTTCTAGGCCAGACAAATGTGAGTATGTTATTGTGACATGTTGTCATGGAAATGTTTTAAGAGACCAAACTTAGTTAATAATACATAATATTGTAGATAATGCATTAGTTTAATCAATGAGTTATACAGGTCAATGAACTGAAACTGATGTTAGAGGGAACTGAAAAGAAAATGAATAATTTAAACTGTACTGTATGTGTTTCATAAAGCTGAATATAGGCAGAAGAGGAGATGGATAAAGCAGTGTGATGGATAGAAGGAAATAGAGACACACAGCTAATTTGTGTAATTCACCTACCTGTTCCTTCCAGTGAATAAGAAAATCTGTTTTCAGTCCTAGATCAGCCTTCTTTACATAGGTTAGCTTCTGCTCTGCCTCTTTGTCTACTCAAAACATTTTTCAGATGTTTAATGTCTCAGGAATTGAAAAATCCCCCTGTAAAGTAGGTGTTTTGAATAACTCGTGCTTGGCTGTGGGCAGCACACGCTGCCAGCTTCCCTCCCTGTGCTGCAGGAAACGCTCCCGAGCTGGGTGCCAGGGGCTGGTGCAGGATCTGTGTTGGCTGTGGCAGAGCGGGCTGAGCCTGGGCCAGGATGCTCTTCATGGCTGTGGCACTGGCAGCTGGGGGCTCATGGCAAGGGGAAGGCTCCAAACCCTTCCTCTGTGACGCTGGCCACTGAGCAATGGAGTGCGTTGTGTCTCTAGAACTGCTACATTATCCTAAACTAGTTTTGTTCTTTCCTGACTGAGGTGAAACAAGTCAGTGACTAAAATACGTATACTGCTTAAGGTATTAATACTTCATCTCCCCCACCCTCATTAAATAATATTTTAGAATCACTCTTTGCCTGCCTACAGCAGTCAGGCTGCTCAAGTCTTGCCTGGTGCAATGAAACAATGATTAAAGTGACTGGGGGACCACAATATCCACAATATCCTTCAGGGTCTCTCATCAGCCATCAGCAGGGCCACATGGAGCAGGTCAGGTGCTTAGAGTTACTCTTCAAAAGGGTTCTGGGGAGCAGCCAGAGAGTGTGAAGTCTTGCAGTCTTTTTCTATTAACTACTTGTTTAGGAAAGCGTGGAGTTATTTTCTGCTGTAGCCTGAATGCCACCTCTGAATACCAGAAATCAAATAAAAATCCCTATTTCCTGCCTTCCCAAAGGAACTGCATTACCTATAAACCTTGTTTACCTTTGGGCCATGACTAACATTTCCCCATAAGAAAGCATTTAGGATATTCCAAAAAGGAAAGGCAACACAGTGATATATGTGCTTATAGTATCAATGTGAGAAGAGTAAACAAGGGAAAAAAAGTCTGTTTCTGTGATTTCCCATTTGAATTTTTTGTTTGCCACTTAACTAGTAATGGATGGGATGAGAAAATATTCAAACTGTGATTTTCAGTGGGGAATAACAGTAACAGTCAGATTTGTACATATTTCCAGTGCATTTTTCTTTTTTTTTTTTTTGCTAACCCACGTCCTGGTTTATGTGCCAGCAGAGAACATCTATGTACAAGTCAGCTGGTTTTTAATAAATACCTGAGCATCCATGCTGTGTGTTTCCTAGAGGATTTTTCACCACCATCACCACCCTGGGATACAACTGCCTGTCCCCGACTGTGAGTTTTGTGTTCTCCTGAGATTTTACAGGTGGTGGTAACATGGAAGGAAAGGTCAGGACAGTGAGTGAGGTGCAGGAAAAACTGTTTGTTCCAAGAGAGTATGTGTGGTGTAGGGGATATGTGTCCTGGACTTGAGGAGAAGGCAGCTGCACTCTGGACTTGCTCTGTCCCATGCCAGTCCTTGAGGCCACTGCTGCCTCTCTCGGGGATGGGCATTCACACAGAGCCTCCTCAGGGCATTCAGCTCACTGGCCATCCTACACTCAATCTGGCATCTTCTCTTTCTTAAAATCGTTACAGACCTGCACTCTCAAACCAGGAAATTCCTCAGTGTTAAAGATGTGGTTCAAAATAGGGGTGGGGTGATGTTGGTTTGTTCTATTTGGTTTGTTTGTTCTGTTAAAATGCCAAAAATCGGTATTTGCTAAGTGCCCAGCATTTAGGTAGTTGAGATGAGATTAATTGTATCTCTTAATTCCAGTGATTTATTAGAAAGAAATTACATTGACAGCCCATGAACTTGCGTGGATAGTTTAGGATCTATTCTTGCTTATGGCTTCCTAATAAATAGTGAAAAACAACCATTGTTTCAATTCCAAGAGTAAAGCATGTGAGTAGTTAAAAAAATCTTTGCTAAAGGCAAACTTACTAGGTTTTGCCAAGAAACTTGTGCAAATGGCATTAATTATGAAGAGCATAACTTGTGTGTCATAAAGCGTTTATGAAATTGAAAGAAATAGACAAGATATTTCATTTTATACAAAATCAGCACCAGTGTTTTAGATCTATTGGCCAGGTTAGGTGTTCTTCAACAGTAGAAGAATATTCTATTATTCTTCTTTCTAATATTTCTACCCCATAGACAACAAATAAACCCACATGAACAAAACACAAACCAGCACAGAATGACAAGGGGATTCCCCAGTCTTCCTGGTGTCAGAAAATGGAAGAGTGTCTTTTAAACCCTGAGCTCATATTCTAAATTTAGATTCTAGAGACTTTGTACAGGTACCACTTTCCAGGAGTTTGTTTTGTAAGTGGAAAGACAAGTAGTTCTGCTGAATGTTTTCCTGTCATTTGTGGTTCATGTGCATTTGGATAATGTAAAAATATCCCGTGTAAACTGATAGGCCATGGTATCAGAACATCTCTGCTTGGAATCACACGTTGACAGACAAGCAGATCGGTTTCTGCATGTGTTTTTGGAGAGGTTTAAGGAATTTGAAAGTTAGTGGAAACAGCATCTGTCAGCTATTATTGTAGTGTTGTTCTTCCTTGTTTAGCAAGTTGTCAACAACTAAATTGACAGAAAATCAGGCAAATGTATTTTTGTGTACAGTCCTTGACAAGTGGTGGAGGCCCATTTGTGTCTTTTCTTGGCAATGACATTGTAGGTTCATGTACAAAATCCAAGCAAGTTATCACTTCACTGAAAGACACTGAGTTAAGACAATCGAAAATACTTGCTTTCTGTTATAATAAATATTTAATAATTCTACTGTAAATAAGAACCAGTTGGAAAATAGAATGAAGTAGCAAGATACTTCAACTATCTCTGAAGTGAGCTAAATGCTCCTTTTAGCAGTTAAGCCTTTACAGATGTCAGCTGAGGAGAACAAACATCTTCATAATTTATTTATCACAAGTGAAAGCTGATTTTCTACTTGTTCATCTAGATATTGCTTTCATTTTTCTGTCTCCATCACGTCCGCTTCAAAGCAAATGATAAGCTGAGATTCTAAAATCACTTCTTTTTTTATGGATGGTTTTCTTCCCTCAAGGTAGGTCTTAGTCAAGAGAATCTAATGAGACACTGTCCATCTGCAAAGCTTTTCCAGGAAATGCTCTTTTTTCATTAATTTGCATATAATTTTATTTATGTTAGAGTCACCATAACAGCAGTAGAAGTTTTTACTGTCTCCTTCAGAGATTTCAGACCACCAGTTTTTGAACTGGATGTGTGCAAGAATTGTATTCAGGCCTATGGGAGAAGAGGAGCTTGGCCCCAGTCTTTTGGATTGCCTGTTTTACTGCGCCTTCAAAAACTTTTTTCACCATACGTGACCAAAAAGTATTTTTAAATTCTGGGACTTTAGGAGTGAGTGGAGATTTTAGGCTAACTGCAAGAAGGCTTGTAGGAAAGACCTGTTAAATATGAAAGAGGTGGGGGGAGCCCAAATCCCAAACTGTTCCAAGCTCCCTTGTTCCCTTCTAAAATTCTGAGCTGATACTGCAAGGAAATTTTTCTTTGGAGTGTAATGTTTACTTGGGGAAGATGGTGTTAAAGTAAAAAAAAACCCCTTTATTTAGCTATGACATTCTTGGGATCATTTGGCTGCTAGATTGGGCTGTGCACTGTTTGAAAAGAGGCAGAAATTTCAAGATAAGATCAACTGCTCACCTGGGGAGACTTAGAAAAGTTTCATATTTGAAGCACATGTTCCAAATGCTAGTCAGGAATGGATAGCATTAAATTCTTACATCTGGCACAGAGCTGCTTGCTTTTATGTTGGTTTCTTTTCTTGTTTTATTGTTTAAAAGGATAATAAAACCTCACAATAATATCTCATAATCAGTATAGCATATCTCCAGGCACCTTTTGAACGGTGGCTTTGCCAAGAAGAACATACGTCGTGGTTTATTTTGCCTACAGAAATGTTGAGGGTTTGCATCTGGATCCCTTTGGAAATAAATTTATGATTTGTACCCGTGCAAAAAAAAGGAAGAGGAAAATATTCTGCCCTGGCTGAATAGATGGTAATTCATTTTGGCTGGGTGGCAAGCAGAATTAATTATCCAAACCAACGATACACATTTGGCATGGCTTCAGCTGTTGCATGTTGCCATAGGTGCTTCAAAGCCAAGGCTCCTGCCATCTCCCTTGGTGTTGGTGTGGTTCTATGGTTGGTTCTGAGTTAACTGGATATGTTGTAAAGAATAAACTCCAAATCCACCTTAAAAATAGCAATAATTCCAACTTGTAGAGTTTTAGTGTGTTTTAAAGCAAATTTTAGCTGTACTTCACTGCTTGTTTTTAGGATTGCAGGAAAGGGACTAAGAGCAAGGGAAAGACTTGAGCAGGGAATGTTCAGGTGTCTTCATGAGAGCTTCCTCTTTGGAATTCTTTCCAAATATTCCACTTTGTTTCAACTAATTCCTTTTTAGTCCCAAATCTAATTAAATGCAGTGTTGATGGCAATGGACTGCTCATTTGATGTGTTTGCTGCTGGCAGATGTGTGTTAGCTGGATCAGTGTCACTCTGCCCTGTTTGTCCACTCCTCCCTGGCTGTGGCCACTGTAGGAGACAGGTGCTTCAGCTCAGACTGGTTTTACAGTTCTGTTTCTGTGGCTTCTGCTCTAGATTTTTTTTTCACCAGTTCAAATTCCTTTATAATTCTTGAAAGCATCTCTTTCCTTAGGACACTGAGGGAATCAATATCCATGCATCTTTTGCAAATCCTAGTCAAAATGCTTGCAGGGTATTTTCTTCCCTCCAGTTACATTAAGTTCTATGAGGTCAGTCCTTCCTACAGATAGTCTTTAATCCTCCCCTTGGTCCAACAGGGCTGCTTTTAGCTCTCTCTAAAGAAAAAGTTATTTTTGAAAGCATCAGCCAGAATGTTATCCCAGGAATTTCTTGATGGTGTTTCCAGGAGGAGGAAAGCCATGCTTTGACAATGATATTTGGTTGGTCACACTGACATGTTCTGATATCCTTTCCTGGAGGCAGAAAATGGGCAGTAATTCCATGACTTATGCAGCCCCTTGTCCTGCATCTCTTTAGGCCCTTTCACTCTGTGGCCAATCTGAGTGATTCTGTGGCTGGGGTTTTCCAGATTTACAGTTCCATCAGCTTGACTTTCCTTTGATGTTTGGGTCTAACCACCTAGAATAGTGCACTGTTCATTTTTCTTAATGCGTGAGAAACTTGTCCATATTAGTAAGCTGTTTTTTTCACTCTTTTCTTATAGATGAACTGTCTGGAAACATTCTGGGAATAGGCTGCAGTTCCAAACAGAGTTGTGATTACTAAGCAGTTGGGTTTTTGCCATCAGCAAATGATCATTCACTTACTGATGTAGTGAACCATTTTAAGAGAATTTGTCTTGTTTGTCTCCTGTTATTGTTGGTTATAATCATTTGTCTGGTTCAGTCTCTTAACTCCACGCAAATTGTTCCCATCAAATTAAGTTTTTAATCCATGACAATGCTAAATGCAGTTAATTGTTTATGGAATGTTCTGTAGCATAGTGATACAGACAATTTTGATCAATCAGGTGGCTCTAAAGCATACAGATCCAATACTGCATCACTATATTTCAAAAATCATTACTGCTGCTTTGAAAAGTGCCAGTCTTGGTTAAAGATGTCAGCAAATTTAAGAGGAGGACAGAAAATACCCATTTAAAAATCTCGGTTTAATTTAAAAGTTAATGCTGAAAAGTGTGCAATTGGAATTTTATTTTCCTTCTGTTACACCCACTGATGACTGTCATGAGAGCAATAGGCCAGACATGGGATTAAAATTGTGCTAGTTAAGTAATTTACTAACTACTATTCTGCAGTTCTACTCTTTCTTTAGACTGCTGGCTTGAACTATAGACTTGAGAATTCTTACACCTCTAAGACGTTTTACTAAACAAATATTAATTCAATATTAAGGGTTACAGAATGGAAACTATTGCCTATACAGTACTTACAGTATTAAAAGGACCGAATTTAATATAAAAGGCAGTCTTTCATAGAAACACATAAATTGAATCCATAAAGAAATACTTTCCTTCTAATTCTTTTTCTGCAGACAGTTTCATCAAGCATGCTCCCAACAGATAATGTGAATGTCAAGGTGTAAACATGTCTTGAAACAACCCTTTAATTTGCCACGGGAAGTTATTGTGGTGACTGTAAATGATGTGACCTCCTCACGCTAAGTAAACCCAAAATGAAATCTTGACAAGCCATTAAGGAAATAAAGCATTGGTTTAATTCTATTGCATTCCAGCATTATGGAAAGACACACCTTGGAATTGGAATTGATTGGAACATTTGAGACTGAATATGTTGGCAGTGAAATCTGATTATTTTCCGTAGATGCTCAGATATATCAGCTTATGCTGAGCTCCCAGCACAATCCTGTGAGGGATGTTTGCATCTCAGCCAGCCTTTCCTACATCCTGATCCTGCATTTTCCTCTGGTGTTATGGATCAGAAGCTCATGATTATGAAACCTTTTCTGTGTCTGAACTGGTTTTCTTTTTAACCAGGACAATTATGTTTCCCTTTCCATAGTGTGGTCCCCCCAAGATGCCTGGAGAAACACGTTTGGTCCACTTTGCTTTGATACAGATCTCTGCCAGTGCCTGAAGTCCTCGTGTTTTACGAGGAGTAGGTCAGACTTTACAAGGGCTTGTGTCAGCCCTCCTCCTCTTGTAGGTGCATGTGCAGGACTTCCAGAAGGTTCCATTCAGCATAAAGGTGGCCAGTGTAATGCTTTAGCTGTGACTGTGTTTCCTTGTGTGATTTCCTCACCCAGATTTTAATTGTGCTGGATGAAATAAAGAAATAAATGGGATCATTTTTCGAACTTTAGGTTGAGATTTTTCAAAACAACTCTGCTCAAATATGGCAGGAAAACAACTTTGAGATTTCTTTTGTATCTTTTTAATACTGTATTGACCAGTGCACCAGTTATTTTCCTTAACATTTGTAATTTATTATCAGTGGAGATTTTGTGAAGTAGAAGCCCCATTTTTATTCCACACCATACATTTGTCTTCTCAACTTGATCAGTAATGAGCAAACTTCACTCTTGATATTGGAGGATTTCAAAGTTTAGCCTCTGTGTCTTCTTAAGCATCACAGATGGGAAGGAAAATCTTATGTACCTGATAAATTCCTTTTGTTTTAAATATTTTTCAGGTGGGATTTTTTTGGGGGGCGGTGATCATTCACTAGAAAACTTAAAATTGTTAATAAAGTCAAAATAGTCTCTTGCCTTGGGGTTATTGGGCTCCTCTAACCAGCAAAAAGGAAATACTTATGCACGATAGAACTGAGCTTCCTACAATACCTCCACACTGCTGGTAATACGCTAAAATTACTGGGCAATTTTGATAAGTAGTTATTATATAAAAAAGGGGGTTCTCAAATGCTTTACTGATCAATGGCTAACCAGGGCTATGCCATAAAGGGATTTTAAAGAGAAATCGGGCAGATCTTATGTCTCTGTGCATTAGGAACTGGTATCAGAAGAGCATCCAGGGTCACTTTGTGCTGTTCTGGCTGAAGCCCTGGATGCCTCCTGGGTCACAGTTACGATACCTGCAATTTTGGGTTTACATCCAAAAGTTGGACTTTCTTTTTAATTCTGTGAAACTGTCTGCTGAAAGGAGAAACTTTGTCTGTGCTGCTTATCTTTTTTATATATTTAGGAACTAAAGAATGATCTTGGTCTTTCTCATTAAGATAGAATAAAATTCTCCAAACTACCTCATATTATAAAGCTCAGCTGTAGAACAGGAAAATTCTCTGAGCTGGTGTTTTTATTTTGCTATTAGATGCTTTTTAGTGGCCAGGGTATATATTTAACTCAATTTGCTGTGATTACTCGAAGTAGAAAGCCCCGAGTTAAGCTTTATTTGTAAGGTATGAGCAACCAAGGCAAGGGTTAAACAGAGTCCTGAAAAAACCTCAGGTTATGTAAAACCACATGCCAAGTTTCTAAAGTGAAAGGCATGTGAGAAAACAGGTCATAAATCACTGTGTCTGTAGAAGATGAGGTCTCCAGTATTTATTATTTACGCACCATTTTGATTTGCCCATGAGGAAGCTCCTTGTCGGGATAAATGCTGTAACTATAGTGATAACACATTTGGAGCTGCAGCATCCAGCGTGGGGCACGGCCAGGAGGGCACCACAGCATCCTCTTGCTCTGCTTCCAGATAGGAAGGGGAGCATCTGTCTCACAGTAATTTCTTTTTTATGGGAAAATATGCATAAATCACAGGAAAAAAAACCAAAAAAAAAACAATGAAGGTAAAGAGGGGTTGTTAAAGTACTTCAAGGAAATGTGCATACTTCTCTTCCTAATGTATTCCTTAACAGCAAACAAGAGCAAAGAGTTTTGGGGTTTTTTTTGGAAAAAACCAAGCTTTTGGAAAAAATGTTTAAAAATTTCTTTTCTAAAGACAGCTTTTCGTAAGCATCTATATAAAAACATGTTGGGGTTATTTTGTACATGTGCATTTGGATCTAAGTATCTTTTATAGCTCTGGCTAGAGGCAAACACTTGAAGGCAGAGGTGAGTTCCCCTGTGCCTCTCTGGACTCACAGGTGCTCCCTGCTCCTCCAAATCCTTTGAGAAGAGCCTGTCACACAGATGGAGCAATGTGACTCCATGCACATGCATTCAGATACGTAAAAAATACAGATTTGATACATATCTCAGAGGTTTCTGAGTGATCTGAGGATGTTCTGAAGGTTTTCATGAGGTCACCTGTTTGGTTTTTATTTGTTGCAGCTATCAGCTCTTTCATGGCAATCTGCTGGCTCTGCAGCTCAGCCCCTTGGTTCTGTCAGTCCTCTCTTGTGCTGAGTCTTTGTGGCTGTGGAAAAAAATACTGCTTTTCAGGATGATAACAGTCACTGAGGAAAAGCCACTGTTTTGTGACAGACATGCTGTGTGTCTGCAGAGCTTGTTCAGCACTCAGCAAAGAGGGGCTGAGTCCTCAGCACACCTGGACCTTCTGTAGAAGTGACACATGGGGAGATGAGATTGAATGACACTTTTTAAAATTACAGTTACTGTTCTGAGATACCTTGGCTCTGGGATTTTTCTGTGTTTGACTCTCATTTTGTGTCTAAAAGTTTTTAATTATCAAGTGAGTTTTTATTTAGAGTGACATGTTCTGATATATCATATGACAGTAGTTTATACACTCTAATTGCTTGTAGTTCAATCTCAGGAAAAACTTTCATGTTTTTTTTCTTTGCTAAAGAAGGTTTGAAATATCAGTGTGTGATATTAAGGTTTGCTTTATTTTCCCCCAATGGTGTTTATTCCTCTCTTCTCTCTATAAGAAGTTGGTGTGTTCCTGGGGACAGCACACTGAACCAGTGCTCTGGAGGCTTGGGGTTTATCCCATGTCTATTCTTTACTGCATTTCTCCTCAATAACTCACTTTATCTGTCTGTGTTTCTCTTCATCTCCTATATAAAGTGGGAATAACAATAGTGTGACTTCCTTGGAAATAAAGTAGGAATTTCTTTCTGAAAATCAGTAAGTAAAATCCCTGTTAAGGTGCAGTCCCCGTTTTCTCACTCTAAATAAGATGTCTTGAGAATTTTCTTCTCAACTTGGGCAAGATGCCTGTGGAAGTATCAAGTATCTGTCAAAATAGTAAAAAATGTTGCCTGAAGTGAAGGCATTTTGTAAACTGCAGAGACAGAAACTGACTTTAAAAGTTTTATCAGAGATTCATGGTTTCTCTTTGCAGGAAGAGAAGAGAGAATTTTATTCTCTGACCACATTTATGGACGTAGTTTTCATAGGTAATTTTTGCCAGCAGACACTTCCCCCCTCCCCATATTCCCCAATTCTGCATCTCACAGACACTGGTGGCTTTTTCTGAGTAAGCTTTCCCAAACAACCAAGATGTAGCAAACCCTTGGTACGGAAAGGTGGGTGTCAGAGATTCATTCTCTGCCATTCCAGGTGTGTCTCCATCTCCGTCTCCATCTCCATCTCCATCTCCATCTCCATCTCCATCTCTGCTGGCTCCCTCCTGGCAGCACAGTACCTGTCCTGTGGCAGAGATGGATGTGGAGGCAGAG